>LAPY01003317.1:24189-42476 GCA_000970635.1 Eragrostis tef | reverse complement strand
CGGAGGGGCACCTGCGGGTGGCCACCGGCGGGGGCGCGCCGGCGGACGGCGGGATCGCTGTCCGACACCTCCCGCACCACCCCCCCGCCAAGAAAGGTGACGCCTTTTTCATCCTTTCGGTCGGCTATCTAGGTCACATATTCACTGAATTGTGCTATGAGACGCTGTGGTGAACTGGTGATGGTAGATAGGACTAGGCTCGTACACAAGGAATTGCTGCTGCTCGGCGTTATGGCTTGACGATGCTGGTTTCAACTTGTTGTGACTGGAACTAGGATAGGGTAGGGATCTGCTGGTCTTAGGGTTTCCTGTTCGTATGCATGTGAATAGATCAACTTGAGTCAAGTATGGCGGTCGGTGTGTGTTTGATGTGGGTGAGCAGCGCGAGATTATTTCAGTGTGTTGTGTGATGCTGCTTGCCGTACTGGGATTCTGTGCTGTTTGATGATCGTGTTGCCGTAAAGATGTTGTTCGAATGGCGGGAAAATGATTGTTTGATTCCTTCAGCTTCATGTTACTAGCATCATGTGTAGTACGTTACCGACGGTTTCTGGTAGATCTAGGTTGTCTTGTTCTTGTCCGACAGGATCAAAACCCGAAGTTTGTTAAGTAGCGGGTGGGAAAAGGATTGTTGTTTGATTCCATCGGTTTCATGTCGCTAGCGTTCGTGTGTAGTATGTTACCGACGGTTTCTGGTAGATCTAGATTGTCTGGTTCTTGTCCGACATGATGAAAACCTGAAGCTCGTTATGAGCAGGCAGGAAAAGGATTGTGTTTGCTTCCTTCAGTTTCGTGTCGCTGGCATCCACGTGCAGCACGTTACCGACAGGTTCCGGTGGATCCAGGTTGTCTTGTTCTCGTTCCGACAGATGAAAACCCAAAGCTCATTAAGGAGCAGGCGGGAAAAGGATTGTGTTTGATTCGATTCCTTCAGTTTCATGTCGCTAGCGTCCATGTGTCGTACGTTACCAACAGTTTCTGGTAGATCTTGGTTGTCTTATTCTTGTCCGGCATGCTCATAACCCTAAGCCTATCAAGGAGCAGGCAAGTAAATACATAGCGATGCTTTGTTTATTAATATAGGAAATTAGGCTCTGCTTCCTTTTTCGTCCGTGCAATCTGTAGTATGTCTGTTGGTATCTGTACAGTTTGATAAGATTAGCTTGTATGCGCATCGATAGGTTGCTATATTTGCCTACCTTTCTGTAGTAGCTTAAGCTCAAGCATGAAGCCATAAAATAGGTAGTGTTTGTAACGGTCTGATAATTCTTAACTTTTTTCTTTTCTTGACTGAACTTGTGGTATGATTATTTCCTTGTGGAAACCGTGTCCTGACAGGTTGCTAGACCATGCATTTAGTAACGCTTTGTCATATTTGCATTTCAATACGCGTTGATGCAAGCGGTGTCCTTTTGTTCCACATTTGTTGGCATTTATTGCCACGTGTGTGTGGGTGCTTCAGCGAGAGTGGAAAGCTGGCATAGGTCCTCAGTTACAGGGCCTTTCCCCATTTTTTCATTATGTTTTATAGAATTGAAACGATATGCTCACAATTCAGGGTTCCATTATTTAGTTGACATGGCTTTGCACAATTTGTTCTTAATTATGCTTGGCTATGGATATTACGGTAATGTTTTTCTTTTCATAATGAATAAATGCACCACATTTATATGCCAAGGCATGTCCATCCTTTGTTACTTTGGCATGCGTTATTTGTTGTGATTTTCAAATTTTTGTTAGTTACACGTTCATGACACTAGTTCTTTGCAATAGGAACTGTAAACATATAAGTTGGTACCTACTTATCGGCTTGCAGTACAAATTGCGAATCATATACTCTGTGGCAGCCTTGCCTGGGGAAATAGAGACTAGAGAGCAATAGCTTTGCTTTGGTTATGTAGCTGTCTATTGATGGTGATGAACTTTTGACGATACGATGTACTGTCATGTTTTATGGCGATTGATGATTCATAAACTAGATAAGAAAGATGTTTAAGATTTGTTAATGGTCATGCACTTGTAGTCACATCATTCATTTATTTATTTGTTATGGAGATGACATCTGGAATTTTTATTCTCACCTTTTTAATTGTTTAGTAGTACATGGTAATGTTGTGCTAACTCTATGGCTATTGCTTTCAGACGGTGTTGGTGGGAAAACTGAACAAGGCAACCTTGAAGATGAAGTTTCCTTGCCATCTCAAGAGTTGAACAAACTAGTTAATGGGAACAGTAAGGTTTGATCTGCTATTCCCTTTGATACTGCTTGCATTTTGTTTTTCAAATATGGTCCACAAATCTGACAATGTTCTCTATCTCTGCAAATGTAGGTTCCTGCTACATTAGATGAATATAAAAAGCTTGTAGTTCCGGCAGTTGAGGAGTATTTTAGTACAGGAGATGTGGAATTGGTAGCTTCAGAGCTAAGAGGTCTTGGATGTGGGAACTAGAGAGCAATAGCTTTGCTTTGGTTATGTAGCTGTCTATTGAAGTGATGGTGATGAACTTTTGAGGATAACATGTACTGTCATGTTTTATGTCGATTGATGATTCATAAACCAGATAAGAAAGATGCTTAAGATTTGTTCGTGGTCATGCACTGGTAGTCACATCATTCATTTATTTTATTTGTTACGGAGATGACATCTTGAATTTTTATTCTCACTTTTATAATTGCTTAGTAGTGCATGGTAATGTTGTGCTAACTCTATGGCTATTGCTTTCAGACGGTGTTGGTGGGAAAACTGAACAAGGCAACCTTGAAGATGAAGTTTCCTTGCCATCTCAAGAGTTGAACAAACTAGTTAATGGGAACAGTAAGGTTTGATCTGCTATTCCCTTTGATACTGCTTGCATTTTGTTTTTCAAATATGGTCCACAAATCTGACAATGTTCTCTATCTCTGCAAATGTAGGTTCCTGCTACATTAGATGAATATAAAAGGCTTGTAGTTCCGGTAGTTGAGGAGTATTTTAGTACAGGAGATGTGGAATTGGCAGCTTCAGAGCTAAGCGGTCTTGGATCTGATCAGTTTCAGCATTACTTTGTCAAGAAGCTCATATCCATGGCAATGGACCGTCATGACAAAGAAAAAGAAATGGCTTCAGTTCTGCTGTCTGCATTGTATGCTGATCTACTGAGCTCCCATATGATGAGCGAAGGCTTTATGATGGTTCTGGAGTCGACGGAAGATTTGACTGTTGATATACCAGATGCTGTTGATGTCTTGGCTGTTTTTGTTGCGCGTGCTGTTGTTGATGAAATCTTGCCTCCTGTTTTCCTCATTCGGGCCAGAGCATTGCTTCCAGAATTTTCCAAGGGTATTGAAGTCCTTCAAGTTGCTGAGAAGAGCTATTTGTCAGCTCCTCACCATGCGGAGCTGGTTGAGCGCAAGTGGGGCGGGAGCACTCACTTCACTGTGGAAGAAGTGAAAAGGAGAATCCATGATATTCTGAGAGAGTATCTTGACAGTGGAGACATAGATGAAGCTTTCAGGTGCATAAGGGAGCTGAGCCTTCCATTCTTTCATCATGAGGTTGTGAAGCGTGCTCTCACCCTTGGCATGGAGAACATGTCCTCGCAGCCATTAATCCTAAAGCTGTTGAAGGAGGCTACTGCAGGTTGCTTGATCAGTTCTAATCAAATGTCCAAGGGGTTTTCTCGGGTGGCTGATAGCATTGATGACCTGAGTCTTGATATTCCTTCTGCTAAAACTCTGTTTGACAAGCTGGTTTCAACAGCCATATCTGAAGGATGGCTTGATGCTTCTTTCAGTAAAGCTGCTACCCCTGAGGAAGATATGCGAAATGCAAGTGGTGAGAAGATAAAGCATTTCAAGATAGAGTCTGGGCACATAATTCAAGAGTATTTTCTCTCAGATGACATCCCAGAACTCATTCGAAGCCTTGAAGAACTTGCTGCCCCAGAGTATCATCCCATTTTCCTCAAGAAGCTTATTACGCTTGCTATGGACAGAAAGAACAGAGAGAAGGAGATGGCCTCTGTACTGCTATCTTCACTCAGCTTGGAGCTATTCTCCACTGATGATATCATGAAGGGGTTCATAATGCTCCTGCAGTCAGCAGAAGACACTGCTCTGGACATTGTGGATGCTCCCAGTGAACTTGCCCTCTTCCTGGCGAGGGCAGTGATCGATGAAGTTTTGATACCTTTGAATTTGGATGAGATCAGCAGCAGGCTCCGCCCAAACAGCAGTGGTCGTCAAACTGTCCAGATGGCCCGTGCCCTGCTGTCTGCTCGTCATTCTGGCGAGAGGATACTGCGGTGCTGGGGTGGGGGCACTGGCTGGGCAGTGGAAGATGCTAAGGACAAAATCTCTAAGCTTTTGGAGGAATACAACACTGGTGGCGACTTGGGAGAAGCCTGCCGCTGCATCCGTGATCTTGGAATGCCCTTCTTCAACCATGAGGTGGTAAAGAAAGCTCTGGTCATGGCGATGGAGAAGCAGAACGACGCTAGCATCCTGGCTCTGCTGCAGGAATGCTTCAGCGAGGGGCTGATAACCATCAACCAGATGATCAAAGGTTTTGCTCGTCTCAAAGATGGCCTTGATGACCTGGTCCTCGACATCCCGAATGCGCAAGAGAAGTTTGGAGCATACGTGGAGCTCGCGACAGCACGTGGCTGGCTGCTGCCAACCTTCACCGCCGCTGCCTGAACTTTGGTTGGCGAAACATGAATGAATACCCTATGTGTACATCTGCACCCCATGCTGTCATTAGCACCATACCAAAGTTTTCATGTTCCTAGTTTACCTGATACCAGAGGATTGTAGGGTGGCTGTGTTATTGCTTGTTCAGATAGTGTTCTATTGGTCTGGTCTGGGTGGTATGACTTATTGAGCGAATAAAACCATTTTGTTTCAGGTTATGAGATACAGGCATACAGTATAACCAGTAATTTGTAATTACTTGCGCATGCCATCCTGCTTCTGAAGCACCGTATGTGCGCAAGTTTGCCTACCTCGTGTCAAAAGATGTTAGCATGCGTCAACCTACCTTCGTTTTCATTGAAATGAAATCGGTGTCAACAGGCAAGACATAATCTTGAGCAGTACCCATTCGCCCTTTCGTGGAGGAAAGGCACACAAAAATGTAATCCGATCCGCTACTTTCCATGATGGTCGGAGAGATCACAACTAGGGCAAATTGCTCCCAATCCCATTTAGATAAACGTATGTTTGCGTTATCTACGATCTTTTTAAATTTGTACTATACTGTACTGGGCATGTATTTAAACGCAAATACTCCCACAGATATCCCTATCTTACGACTGAATCCGCCAACAAACCAAATCGCCAAGCAAGTCGTTTAGCCAGAGGGGAACTTGAGCAGTTGTGTCTCGGCATGCCGCAGAGAGTCCGGGAGAAGCCCAAGGCACTTTGCTGACGTGGCGCCTACATATATCTTCTCCCTCTCCAACTTCACGGAAACCATAGAACCATCTCCCCCAAATTCCAATCTGTGCGACATTACCAGGATCAGCCTGACCAGGTAGATTGCTCCCATCTCCGTGCCATAGGATTTGCGCTTCGCGAGAATTCTGTGTGATCACACCATTCTGGCACTCCTTCCCAGTACCCATCTGCTACCGTGTCGTTGGTTGTTCTGTGTGGTTTATTACTGGGATCTTTCTCGGGTGGGATTTGTGGGATCGGCAAAGTTTTGGGGAACATAATTAGATTGGTATGCTTCGTTCATCGTTATGATCCGAATTACGCCGGAAAAGAAGGGTTTGGCATTTGTTTATTGAGTCTTTCATGTTTTTAACAAGCCTCTTCAATTTTCTGTCCACGATCAACGATGCTAATTCGTGGAGTTGGGGGTTTGGGTGATTTTTGGGAACTTAAGACCCGGGTGTCAGAGATGAGATTTTGGTGTTTTCACACTTTGATCGGAATGTTGAATTAAGTGTCTTATCTTCCCCGCAAAAAAGTGTCTTATCTTGACATGACTGTGGATCATTATGTTTTGAAAGAATAATATGAACTCTTAATGACCTTGTGAAAGTGTTGGATGATGCTTGATTGTAAGTAGACATCTTAGGATGGTCATGTTGCGATAAGCAAGAGAGCGTGTAAAATATATACTTCAGTTTGTGTCACGTTGGATTCTAGTAACTATATTCTGTGAAAGTGTTTCACAAGCTTCTCTTAAAGTTTGGGGAAATTTCGACAGTCCCAATCTATTTACCTCAGTTATGTCTTGTACTTACCATGCAGTCAGCTTCAGAATTGTTGACTTTAGAATTCCACTTCACTAACCAGCATGACCAATTTTATTCCTTACTGTTAACACAGTTTCTGATTTTTTGTCCTTGCAAACTGCTGTCTGCAGAGCATCATTTAACAGTTTCTTTTGTATATAAAAGTGAGTTTGACTTGCTCGTCTGAAGTCCACGAGTTTATACAGTGTGGTGTCACCTATCGATTTCCATATATAGAAAAGTGCATTTGTCTTTTCACCTTGACATACATTTTATGCAGTATAGTGCCGAGTTGTTGCATTGGTAAGATGCCCATTCTGACTTGATTTTCCTTTTCTTCTTTTCCTCAGCAGCTCTAGTTCGCTCGGATTTTGAAGGGCGCTGGAAGATCATATTCATGCAGTGCCCAATGGGCGGTACAAAGAGCAAAGTCGCCGCGGTTATGGAATTCCACAAAACTCTGAATGAGACCAGCTCCCACTCTTCTCCATCAGAAGCAGTGACGGATCGCTCGCGACGTCATTGCTCCGGAGACGAAGCCACAGAGCAGTGCCCCCTCACTGCAAACCCGTCCATTCTCCTGAACGTGCTCTGCTACGGTCTCGAACCCAAAGATCTGGCTGCTCTCGAGGCAAGTTTACACAACTAACAATACGTTTCCGTTATCTGAATTTCTGAATCGCTGACGACTCTGACGATCGAGACACCAAATGCTGTTCCAGGCCACATGCAAGTTCTTCAGGAACCCAGCGAACTTCCCCCCGGACACCGCGCTGCCTCTCCCGGAACTCGCGGCGTACGACATGTGCGGCCAGAGGGCCATGTGTAAGCCGATGAAGGACGATGAAATGGAGGTGCTGAAGAGGCGTTGTGGCGGGTCATGGAAGCTTGTTCTCGGGTACGTGCTGGTCGGCGAGAAGAATTACCGGCGCGAGAAGCCTCAGGTCGTTGCCGGATCAGGCCACAGCATTGTTGTCACGGCGAAGGGGGAGGTGTACTCGTTCGGCGCAAATAGCTTGGGGCAGCTTGGCCTCGGGGATACAGAAGACCAACCCAAACCATGCCTTATCAGGTACTAGAGTAACATAACATACACGTAAAACTTGTCTGAAAACTAGAGCTGCATAAGTGTCATGACAAACCTTGTGATCTCGTCCTGTAGGTCTCTGCAAGGCATCAGGATCACGCAAGCCGCGGTCGGCGCGAAGCGGACGATGCTTGTTACGGACAAGGGAAACGTCTACACATTTGGACATGACATCTTGGGATGGGAGGACACCACCAAGAGTGCCAGCGTTAGCCACAACAGCAGTCCTAAGCTGGTGGAGTCGCTGAACGGCGTCTTCGTGGTTCAAGCTTCGATCGGAGGCTACTTCACTGCGGTTCTGTCGAGGGAGGGCCAGGTCTACACTTTCTCTTGGGGACGTGACAAGAGGCTTGGTCATAACTCGGATCCTGTGGATATGGAGCCTCGGCTCCTCTCTGGACCGCACGGGGACGCTCCTGTCGCGCAGATCGCTGCTGGGAATTGCTACCTCCTGATGTTGGTTTACCACCCGACTGGAATGTGAGTGCTGTTCATGCTCAACATTCCTAAAATACTAGTACATTTACCTTTTGAAAAGAAAAGAAGATTTGAAATTGTGTGACTGTCTGAATATGTCTGCAGGTCGGTTTACTCTTTGGGCTGCGGTATGGGAGGCAAGCTTGGGCATGGGAACAAGGTGACCGAGGGGATCCCGAAGCTGATCGAGTACTTCCAGGCACCGGACAGGATGCCGGCGTCGATTTCGGCCGGCACTTTCCATGCCGCTGTCCTGGGTCAGGACGGACGCGTGTACACCTGGGGGTGGAGCAACTCGGGCTGCCTGGGGCACCACAACCCGAACGACGCGGCGGCCGAGGGCGAGGAGGACCAACAGTGCGTGACATCCCCCACGGCGGTGCCGGGATTGTTGAGCGTCAAGGCCGTGCACGTCTCGGCCGGCAGGTACACCACCTTCGTCGTCGCGGACAACGGCGACGTCTATTCCTTCGGGTGGGGGGCGTCGTTCAATCTGGGCTTTCAGGTATGGTTTAATTGGTCACTTTCTTTGTTAGTAATAATTATGCTTCGTACATCCTTATGAAATCCCGTGTTGATGAGTTTGCTGCGGTACGTACTGTTGATGAAATCCCGAGTTGATGAGTTTGTCTTTCCGGTTTCCAGGACAGCGCGGGAGACGTCCTTACTCCCAAGGTGGTCAAATCACTCGCCGGGCTCGACGAAAAGGTTGTGCAGATCAGCGCAACGCACAGTTACGACTGGCATAACGAAGGCGCAGCCCTTGCTCACAGTCACACTATGGTGCTCACGGGATCCGGCAAGCTGTATTCCTTCGGAGGATCCAGCAGAGGCCAGCTCGGCCTCGGCGTCAAGATCGCCGAGGGCCCGAACGTGGTGACCGTCCCGAGCCGGGTCGCCGTCGACCTCGTCTAGATCCTCCGCCACCTCTGCCTCGACCGTTTCCCTGCGGTAACTACTGATGGCTGTGGGAACTGTGAGGTGCCTTTTGAAACGCTTTGTAGAAATGTTTATATTTAGGAACGTTTGCTTCGGGTTTTAGAGTCTGGACTGCGTGTAGGTTTTGTGGTGGCCTCTCTCTTTTGGACAGTGGACAGATGATGCCTTGAGTTATGGTTGCTTGAATCGTGGCTGGTACTAGGTTGGATTGCAATGTCGATTGCCTCTTCCTGTTCTTTTTGGGTGAAACTTGTCCTCGGAGCACTGCTCCCTGAAACAGGTTAAATTGGCACAGGAGGGAATCACGGCATGAGCGCAGGATTCAGAAGATATCGCAAATTCTTATAAGACTCCAAACCGGTAATAGAATTGCTGCTCTCGAGGGGCGCGTGGCCTAAATAGCCACCGGCTGACTGACAGTAATTTTCTCCTTTGAGCACCCTTTTGGATGCTGAGAATGATCCACTCTGATATGTACAGGCCGCTCCAACTAGTCGCATTCCGGGCATCCTTGCACGCTAGCGCAGATGGTTCGCACAGGTGCGGGTTGGATTAGATGCCTCGGACAATTACCTACTTATCATCACCAAGCTGACACCAACCTTCCGTTCCATAAACTTAACCAGGTCGACCGATCTGAAATTTCTAGGTTGCCCAGATCTCTCGTCAGGTGGTTGTGATATTCAGTATGCTAAACTGTGGAACAATATTTTGCTAACACAAGAAAGACGACACCTGACCTGCCAAAAACTAATTAGCTAGATGTTTAGGCATATGGCGTAAGAGTGTTTTCACATCACATCATGTCGCATAAGGTAGTCAATTGACTCAATTCAGATAGAACACAACTATTCAGTATTCACTGGGTTTCATAACTGGCATGCTGTACAACTGACCACTACATTATTCCTCTTCCTCTCATAAAAGAAACGGAAACAGCCTGTTCAAATCTCTAATCAAATCTGCCTTAGAAAATCTGACTAAAGGCAGCCTACGATGAAACATTAGCTCCTCAGTTGTTTTACCTACCAAGAACAAGATCAGAGTCCAATTGGAAAGCTTTCCCGAAAATTGCCGCTGCAGATGTCCAAATCGCCAGCTTTGGCCAAAAATGGAAGATGGTTTAGAACTTATTTGATCCAGCTAGTTTGTTCATTTTCCTGCATGAGAAATGCAAAAATTAAAAATGCTGGGCACTCCTGCCATTCCACACGTAAAATAAATAAAAATAAAAATATGATGTACTAGAAGTCTAGGATGGTTCAGTTTCCAGCAGTAAACATCGCAGCCGTGTCAGTCTGAAACTATGGTTGAACACTGCTGATGTTAGGGATAGCCAGATAGGTCTGACCCAAGAGAGATAAAGAACTCAAAGTGCCATGTGTCCACTAGTAATCAAACAGTCAAGAGTAAGTACCTGCATTATTTCGACCCAAACCGTGAATTCTTGCTCCACCTGCATGAGAAGCAAAAAGATTACTGGCAGTAAATAAATAAGCAGTTTTGCAAGACTAACTAGTTCCCTGTTGTCGAAGCATTGATCTAGACTAGAATAAAAAGAACAGTGGAATAATACAAAGGGCGCCAAGATAGCTTACAAGTCATCATCTCTTGAACTGTAAGTAGCTCGTGAATTTGATCTTGGACACTGCTCATAAGGCTCGTACGTGCAGAAATACGTATCAAATTCTTTCTTAGGTAGGAAATCCATTTTGTTATGTGGCTGGATTCTCAAACAGATGGTGTGTGCTGCACCAGACGACAATAGCTTCTTTTGAAGCTTGAGTGTTCGTGAGAAGCAATTCGGTTGTAGGTCAGGCTCATGGATGCTGTCAAAACGACCCTGCTCGCTGACACCCTTTGAGCAGTTAGTCTCCGACCTGCATGTTCTCGTCAGATCATCTGTCATCGATCTGTTTGATGTTAAAGTACTCCGAGCATCATCCTCGTACCCATGGACTGTTGGTTTGGAATCAAGACGTTGAATCATATATGGTGATTGCTGCTGACTAGGGGGGTAACCTTTAAGGGGTGTTTCTCTCGCTCCAGGCCTCACAGCATCATCTTCATCAGTCACAACTGAGTCTGACAATTCTTGCTTCCGGCCTGAGCAACTGAAAAAACTGAATGATTGTCTCTTCAACCCAGCATCTTTTGTCACAGGACCTGGTACAAGTTTGAATCTGATCTCCACATTGCACCCAAGAACATGCTGTAGAGAGCACTCTATTAGGCTTTGCATTTTCTCTGCTCTCGATAGGTGGTCTGGGTGGCCAAATCCAACTTCTGCTATGGCCAGTTCTGAGAATTTTCAAAGACAGTGTCCCATTTTCAGCACAAGCCACATTAGCGAACTGAAATGCAGTGGAGATGGTATAAGTGTTTTACCTTCAGTAACATGGACAGATGATAAGAAGCCTTCTTTCCTTAGGAAGCTCTTGGCTGACCTTGATCGACACTTGCCAATGGCCCTCTTCCAGATGTTCTCAAGCTTAAGCCGCCTACAATGTCTCTCGGAACAGTTGGACTTGTTGCTGTTGCATGCATGACAAAAATGGGAGTTTGAGTTCACCTTGGAAACCCAGTCATCTGCACACACCCGATATCAGAAATGGTTGTCATTCTGCTCTGTAAATAAATTGAATTACATGAGAATGAGATCCAATAAAAGATTGTTTTTACCTGTATACCCAGTTACTACTGACTGTGCATGCAAATCATTGGTTTCTGTGACAAGGCTAGATTCATTGGTGCCAAACTGCAGAAGCGCAACTGTAACCCAGGTAGCTTGATTTCTTGATGTCCTCAATTGTTTTTCAGTGTCCGATAATATTTTCAGTGCATTTCTTAGTTTCTTTATTCCAATATCTGATACTGCATGATAAATGTTCAAATGTAAGGGTTAGAGTATAGTGGAATAAGGAGGGCTCCGGTTGGCAACTGCTTAAACATTAATTTGCACCAAACGGTTGAACACATAATAGCACACAGTAGCAGAATGTTCACACAACAAAGCAGAGAGAGACGTGAAGGAAAGGATGCGTACATGCATATCTACCCAGGAAACTTTTGCTGACTTCAGTGACTGCTGATTGACAACGTCCCGAGAGAATGTCCACAATAAGGTTGGCCAGCTGAGAAACTAGCTGAAGAGGATCAATTGCCGACCCCATGAGCTCTCGAGCTCGTCTTACAGTGTTTGTGGTGTCTGACGACAATGCCAGATCAAGCAAGTCGATCAACTCATCATCTGACACCATTCCTACCTGCAAGTAACAAGTTAGAGACATGAGAAACTGACTATATGGCTTACTTAAAGCAAATAAAGGTAAAAGAACTCACGAGTTCATGTACTAGAGAAATTGTTATCTTCTTCCCAAGCAAACTGAGCTGATCAAGCATAATCTCAGCATCTCTAAGAGAACCATTAGACTTTACAGCGATGAAGTACAACCCATCATGGTCAAATTCCAATCCTTCTTCTATACAGATTCTCTCCAACCTGTAGACAATATCTGCCACCTTTATCTTCGGAAAATGGAACTTCTGGCAATGTGTGATGGAAGTGCGAGGCAGGCTATCTAGGTCAGAAGTAATCATAATGTAAACAGTGTGCCGGTATGGCTCATCAAGACTCTTCATTATTGCTAACCATGCATCTTCTTGCAAGAGATGGCATTCATCTATTATGAAGACCTTGAAACGTGATGAGTATGGAACAAGGGATGCACTCTTGAGAAGCGCCTTTACTCGACCTAAACGGTCCATTTTCGCTGCATCCAGTTCTTTCACATCTCTACTCTTCCCAGAGAATAGAATAACACACTCTTTACAGAACCCACATGGCCTTTGCTCTTCAACGGAGATACAATTTAGAGCAGCAGCAAAAATCCGTGCTGTGGACGTCTTGCCTGTACCCCGGGGACCATGAAACAAGTACATCGGAGCAACTTTTCCTTTGCAAGAGGAATATAAGAGAGACTGAGCAACAACATTGAGGCCAATCAGTTCACTGAAGGCCCGGGGGCGAAATTTCTGGCTTAAACATCTTGGTGTCTCGGTGTATGGTACATTGCTTTGGAATGCTGCCTCAGTCCCATCCGTAGACAAGAGAGGTTGCTCTGGACCATCACTGTCAGAATAAAGATCTTGGTACTTTGACGCTCCTGACCAACAGTAGCTTATGCCACATCCACTGAAATTTGATCCAACAACATCATTTGACCTCAGTCGTGTCTCCTCAGTTCTTCTCGACGCAACTGAGCGTGCCTCACTGGTAGATAGACAAGGGCTGCCAACACGGCTCATTGCAGCAGAAGACTTAGACTTGTTTCTGAATTTGGAGTAGCTTGGCATTTTCACTTCTTCGTCAGCCTTCTCCTGCAATGCAAGATTAGGTCTTTCATAGGAATTCACCTCCTCGTCTTCTTCCTTCTCCGCATCAACATTATTTACCATATTGTTTGCCAACTGTCGGATGGAACTATGATTGGAGTGGTTAGAATCCAATGACTTCCGGTGACCATCTTGGCGCACACGATGAACTTGCTTGTTTCTTGGTGGGTTCAAGCCTCTGATCTTGACAGCAGAAGATTTCCTATACGATGCTGTTCTGGCATTCGGTGCCCGAAAGCTCCGTTCTGATCCCATTGTGGCTTCAGCTCCCAAATCTTCATCTTCTTCAATAAACTGATGATGTGCTGACCTGCCAAGGTCCAGAGTAACCCCATTGCTAGAAGCAGTCTCCCAGATCATGTGATCCGATGGAGATGCATACTTGCTCATAGAGTTTGTGGCTGGATCCCGCAGCGATCTCACTCGCTTGAGCTGCACTAAGGTCCTTGACAGTGGAACATCCACTGAGTGGCGCCGCATGTCTGTCATTTTGACCAGATACAATCCGGTTCCCACTTATCCAACAGTGATATATGACAGTATGCTCAATATTGACATGAAAATGTGATTCTTTTCTTGATGACATGATCCATTGTAACAAATTCACAGCAACCTGCAGGAAATCAGAATACAAAAACCATAAGAACACAAGTTTACATGGTCGTCCTGGTTCACACCTTGCAAGAAAACAAGAGTTCCCGCAGGTCAAGTCAAGATCATAGTTCAGTACGCCATCAAACATAATGAAGACAGGCCTCTAAGGGGTGCTCATTTGCATGGTTTCTAGGTAAAACAGAATATGCCACATGTTCAGCTCTCCCCTACTACCTAAATCCAGGCCAGGGCATGGAACAGATGCAAGCCAACAAGAGAGGAAACAACAGGTTGTTTTTGGCGGTCTTGGAGCATTAATGAACAGAAGAACAACAGGCCAGCCAATAATAACGAAGTAAGAAATCCCAAGGCCCCATAGCCATTCAATAAGTAGAGATCAAGAAGGTAAAACTGAAATTCCTCATTTCAGCTGTACGACCGAATCAAAGAATCAGCCGTGACTTCTCCTTTTTCCCCTGAAATGAAAGGCAAAACTGTGCAAAAAAATCCAAACATCCTAGCCTTTTGTAACAAACGTGGGCTCCCGGAAAAAAAACAAATGCCAAGTGTGGAGAAAACAATCTAAAAGTCAAACCATGCCATAGCTTGTAGCTTCACCTCCGATAGCTTGTACTAAAAAAACACAGCTTTGCATAATTGCAGGTACTACGAATCACCAACCGCCACTATGATATACTATAACAAATGACACAGTTAAAAATCAAAGTAAAAAATTAATCGAAGAACAGCACATAGAACCCATCTCAGAACCTCAAACAAATCTCTCAAGAGTACAGAATCTTGAACATTAACCCCCAACTAACAATGGCTCTGCATCGCATAGAAACATAATGTGAGCGCAATCCTTCTCGTCTCCTCCCCTCAATCAAACGCAAAACGGAAGCAGAAACTGAAACCCACCCCCATTAATCTGTGATACGCCGGCATTGCCGAGAACCACGAGATCCAGCGGCGGCGCAGACAATGAAATGCACGGCAGGAAGGCCACGAGGCGCGGGCACAGAGCAGAGCAAGGGGGAGGCCTTCAGGGTCAAGGGAAAACGAAGGGAGAAATGGAGAAAACAAACCTCGGCGCGCGGCAGGAGAAGAGAAGTGACCAAGGTGGAGGTGGCGGCGGCGGCGCTTGCACGGAGAAAACGGGCAGGTCTCGCCGCGTGAGGCCTGCTCTGGGGTACGGTGCAGCGTGGTTAGCTCGGCGAGAGAGCGGGGAGTGTGATGAGTAGCGGCTGCAGCGATGGTGTGGCCATGTGCTCAGTAAGCAGAACGGCACGGAAAAGGGCAGGCTTGGCCATCAGGCAAGGCCATGGCGATGGCAGTGTGGCCCCCGCATCTCTGGACGGTGGGGCCACTGCTGCATCGGAAACCGTTCCGGAGAGAGAAAGTGGAGCTGTAGCAGTGAAGTGAGTGCGAGACCGTGTGATGAGAGAGAAAAGGCTGATGGGCCTTTTTGTTTGTTATATGCGGCGGCTGAGCCAGCAGGACACAAGAGCGGTCACCGTCTGTCTCCGGGCTCCTCTTCTCAGACAAACGTGACGAGCGTCGTTTTCGCGTCACGAGTAGGAGTACCTAGTCTTGCTTGAAATCCCATCCCATGGCAAATGGACTCCCCAGTTCCTCTAAAACTTTAACACGACATGTGTAGTGTTGGGGCTCGACTTGCAAATATACCATTTCCACTTGTCAAGGACGACAAGGAGTTCCAACAAGCAGTGCGCCATGAATGGCCGTGAAAAGGCCCGGTGACAAGCTGCAAGAAAACAAGCCGTTGGCGTCGTGTCAATGACCGAACGCCGAGGAGTGGAGAAAGACGAGCTGGAAATGGCAGGAAATTTTCTTCGAGAAGAGAAAATTTTCAGTTGACGTGTGTGCGTGACGGAGTGTGCATGGGTATCATCGCCGACGTCTCGAGCTCGGAGGTGTGAGTGAAAGGCTACTCGTACTGGGGGATGGGTAGTAGGGGCAAGGCAAGGCATCTCTGCTGCCGGGCCTGCGGATGCGCCGTGCGGTAGCAGAGCATGACCAGACGTCCAATCCAAATCCAGGCTCGCGTCCTTTGGTCACGGAAAAGTTGGCGCACTTTTTTGACCGGAATAGACTGTTCTTCTGTTGGCGTATATTCATGTGCTCCGCTTATTCGTCACCAACTCCATTTTCTGGTTTACACATTATTATCTTCCGTCACTGGAACAGCGCACTCGTTGTCAAACGCGGGACACTTGTGCAAGTGCAACAGAACATATTAGAATAGCCGCTCTAGAATTCATGCGAACCTTTGTTGCGTAGAGTGGCCGATGGCGATACGTGCTAGCCCGTGTAGCTGTATTATTTTTCATACTATCTGTGTTGGAGATCGCTTTTCTTTCGGCCATCGTAGGTTTCTTTTGATTGGCTTGCGCACGATCATTAGCAGATTAGACGGCTTGATTAGCTACATAAGCTGCGGCTAACCTTCCACTACGGACTACAGGCAATCGAATATGTTCCCTAATTACCACTCCTACATCCATCTACTAATGCGTCTGCATGTGGCTCTGCCGGATTTAGGCCAGCCGGGGGCCACGACGAGGCCGGCCCGAAAACCAGACTCTTGCCTTGCTTCATTCAACAGCTGAATGTAAGCCGTCCGCTTGACTTTGCAGCAGGAGCAGGGGACATCCGTGTTCTTCCAACCATGATGCACCATCATCAACGAGCTTTACTTTGCTCTGCTAACCACAAACCTTTGATTACGGCTTTCCAGGAGCCAGAGAGCAAAGGGGTTACCCTGCCGCGGCATGCAATCACACTTCCGTCCCTCCTCGCAACAAACAATAGCCGTGTGCTTGTAAGTAACATCGATGACTGTGTCACGACCACGTGCCGAAAGCCTCGGCCCCGATGGAAAGATTCTCTCTCTCGTCAGGCGAGCGGCAACGGACGTGCAGTGCTTGCACAGTCTACACTGTCGCACTGTGCTGTTTCTGTACGTGTCGTTGCCCTTGGTCCGTTTTATTTTTAAAGTACCCTCGTAGATTCACCGAGAGTAATTTTGCTCCTTTTACCTATAACAACGCGCTCTGTTTCCCGTAGAAGCGCGCAAGATCAGAGGGAGGGGTCGGCACAGCCTCGTGTGCGCCGCACCTCCTCTCCCTCGGATTCTCCAGCGCGGCGGCCTGGATCCGTGCGTGCGTGGAGCCACATGCGGCGATCATGCTCGCGCGCGTGCCGTGCGATGCGTGGCTGGCTCCGGTGCGAGACCGGCGCGAACCAACGGAAGATGCAGCGAAAATAAAAGAGAAAGGTGCTTCTGCTACGTGCTGCTACGACTCACAGAAAAGCTCGAGCTGGCTTGTCTCCTTGCAGCTTGTCATCCTCGGTTCCCTCCCTGATCCCCTGCCGCGCTTTGATTAATCCACGATCGGTGCTCGCAAAGCACAAACGCAAGCTGCCGCTGCGCCTCGCCTTTTCCGGCGTATGGATCCCTGCGCGAGCGACGTTCCCGCGGTATCTTAGCTAAACCACCATTCTACCACCGGGAGAGGCAACAGATCATTTCGGGTTGAAAACCTGGTTCTAAAGGGGGAAAAAGGCCCAAAATAAATGAGTTAAGAATTTGAAAAAAAAGGTTCTCAAGCCACGAGTTGAAAACCGATCCAGCGGGCCGGCCTTCGTGACCATTTTCGGTCGTGTTTCGATAGATTGAGCCCAATCTTAATAAAATAGAGAAAAGTCCTTTTTGCCTCCCTCAACTATAGGGGGTAGCGCAATCTACACCTCCAATTACAAAACCGGGTAACCGCAGTTTTTCAACTCCTTCTTTCCTTTTAATTCACCTCTTTGAGCGATTTTGAGAGCGGTTTTGTCCTACGTGGCACAATGAATCCCACGTGTCAGGTGCCACGTCATTTCTATTTTATGATTTTTTTAAGAGAAAAGTCCTATTTGTCTCCCTCAACTATTAGGGGTAGCGCAATCTACACCTCCAATTACAAAACCGGGTAACCGCAGTTTTTCAACTCCTTCTTTCCTTTTAATTCACCTCTTTGAGCGATTTTGAGAGCGGTTTTGTCCTACGTGGCACAATGAATCCCACGTGTCAGGTGCCACGTCATTTCTATTTTTTCTTTTCTTTTTTTCTCTCACTCTTCTTCTACCGCCTAGCTCATCCCGTGAGCTTCTCCACCTACGCC
Organism: Eragrostis tef; assembly: GCA_000970635.1. Taxonomy (NCBI): domain Eukaryota; kingdom Viridiplantae; phylum Streptophyta; class Magnoliopsida; order Poales; family Poaceae; genus Eragrostis; species Eragrostis tef. The sequence goes on along the minus strand of LAPY01003317.1, from coordinate 24,569 downwards.
ATGGCGGCCTGCCATCTCCTTCTCCATGCGTTGCCTCTTTCTTTTCTCCCTCCAGCGACGCCTCCTGTGCTGGCGCGCCCTCCACTCCTCCGCCTCACGGCCTCCCTCAGTTACGGACAACCTTCTCCACGCCCTCCATCCCTCACATGCGATGCCTCCGAAGCTCGTTTTGATCTGAGAGGGGTCACCTGAACAGGATTGCGGCGAGGCGTGTCGATTCCGACTGGCCATGGTCACCGGTCGTGTGCTTGCCTTCATCGCGTGGCATCTACCGGCCCTCCTCCCTCCCTCCCCTTTGTCGGCGTTGCTCCGCCGCAGCCCGCGTCCAGGCACGCGAGCCGCCCCCGCCGCACACCGCTCCCCACCATGCGCTCGGCCCT
>LAPY01003315.1:0-11492 GCA_000970635.1 Eragrostis tef | reverse complement strand
CCCTTTCCAACGCCTCCTTGTACGCCTTGTTTCGACGTCGTATGATGGAGATATCGCCGAAATCGTGCGGTGGTGTCGGCTGAATCCGAACTGAACGTGGCGGCTGAGTTGGAGACGACTTGTAACTTGGTGATGAGACCGGCTTGTGCGTGTCCAGCATGGCAATGTCCTCATCATCCAGGTTCGTTTATGTAAAGCACCGATGCTTATACTGAATTTTGTAAAATTCTGACCACCTATAGCCTAGATGATTCCGTGTTCCTTGCATTTTTAGATTTAAATGCCTGAATCACTCTTGCCCTTATAGACAAAACCCTCACTAGGTTCTTCTACTTGTTCATGCATACATGTGTATTACAATTCTGTTTGGTTTCATTTTTTGTGGATCTATGAGGACAGTAACTCATAGTTATTGGATAGCAGAATCCTCATGTTTCTCTTCGTCCATATAAGGATTGCTTTTTGTCCAGACCTTTAAGGAGCTTGTATATGTGCACTGAAGTAATAATGGTAAAAAAAGTCTGATAGGGAAACAAATAATTTGTAGGGGAAGTTCAAGAGACAAACTATGTATATGAATTACATTTAGGTCTTTCACCAATTCCCCCACAAATGTTTGTTTCAGAGGGTCTTCGGTGAGATTGAATCCATCGCTGACGCCGTATTGCAGCCCTTCTTCCAGGATTCACGCGTCTTTTGGGCCCTTTGTATGAGATGCTGGGGATGGTATCCCAACAGTTTCCTCCTCGTGAAACAACATAAGACTGTTAATTTATTGTTTACACATAATTGGCTAGCTCTAAGAATTCAATTTTGACAAATTGATTGTACGTAGGCGGCATACGGAAAGAGAACTGCTATACATGCATACGACCATGTCATCTGTCCCGGTCGTACGACCAGTACTAATCAGCGGTTACTATGCCATTAGGAGGCTGTTAACGTTGGAAGGATGGTCCGATCGGATAGGCTAGAAGTATGCACAACATTTCCGATATTTATGGAAAATAACCTGGCACAATGTAGTTGACAAAATTATACTAGTTTTTTTTTACGTGTCGTCCCCTTTCCAACGCCTCCTTGTACGCCTTGTTTCGACGTCGTATGATGGAGATATCGCCGAAATCGTGCGGTGGTGTCGGCTGAATCCGAACTGAACGTGGCGGCTGAGTTGGAGACGACTTGTAACTTGGTGATGAGACCGGCTTGTGCGTGTCCAGCATGGCAATGTCCTCATCATCCAGGTTCGTTTATGTAAAGCACCGATGCTTATACTGAATTTTGTAAAATTCTGACCACCTATAGCCTAGATGATTCCGTGTTCCTTGCATTTTTAGATTTAAATGCCTGAATCACTCTTGCCCTTATAGACAAAACCCTCACTAGGTTCTTCTACTTGTTCATGCATACATGTGTATTACAATTCTGTTTGGTTTCATTTTTTGTGGATCTATGAGGACAGTAACTCATAGTTATTGGATAGCAGAATCCTCATGTTTCTCTTCGTCCATATAAGGATTGCTTTTTGTCCAGACCTTTAAGGAGCTTGTATATGTGCACTGAAGTAATAATGGTAAAAAAAGTCTGATAGGGAAACAAATAATTTGTAGGGGAAGTTCAAGAGACAAACTATGTATATGAATTACATTTAGGTCTTTCACCAATTCCCCCACAAATGTTTGTTTCAGAGGGTCTTCGGTGAGATTGAATCCATCGCTGACGCCGTATTGCAGCCCTTCTTCCAGGATTCACGCGTCTTTTGGGCCCTTTGTATGAGATGCTGGGGATGGTATCCCAACAGTTTCCTCCTCGTGAAACAACATAAGACTGTTAATTTATTGTTTACACATAATTGGCTAGCTCTAAGAATTCAATTTTGACAAATTGATTGTACGTAGGCGGCATACGGAAAGAGAACTGCTATACATGCATACGACCATGTCATCTGTCCCGGTCGTACGACCAGTACTAATCAGCGGTTACTATGCCATTAGGAGGCTGTTAACGTTGGAAGGATGGTCCGATCGGATAGGCTAGAAGTATGCACAACATTTCCGATATTTATGGAAAATAACCTGGCACAATGTAGTTGACAAAATTATACTAGTTTTTTTTTACGGTCACCGGGGACAGAGAATCACCACCTGAATTCATTGATGTATAGGGGTCGGGCCGAAGCCCATCCATCAATGGTTACATCAATTGTGGCAGACCATAGATTACAAGCCAAGATGTTCGAAGTTTGAAATGACGTCCTTCAGGTTTTTACGGATCGGCGATCTAAGCTCCCCGCAGGCGATCTCCTCATCCCTCCGATGATTGTCCACTGCTTCGCCTAGAAATGGTGGGGAACAGGTCCGACAATACTCTCAGGCCCCCCATCTCGCACCATGGACGGGGCTTGAGTCAGTTTTTTTTCTCCCAAGATTCGAAGTCTTCTTTCCTTCTTTCTCCACAAGGTCCGGCATTTCTCTCAGGCCCCCGTTTCGCTCATTGGACGGGGTTTGAGCCAGTTTTCTCTCCCAAGTTTTGAACTCTTCTTCCCTCCTCTTCCTCAAGGTAATCTCTTCTTCGCTTTCCCATGGATCTTCCGGATTTGGATTTCTGTCCTGGTACTGGGGTAACAGCTGCTATATGGAACCGCTATGGCCTGCCGGTTAGTGTTGAAGTGGGATCACACCTCTCGGAGTTCTTCTTGGTGGTCTCTTTCGGTCGCTGCAAGTATCGCCTGACTGAATCTTCGGTGGCAACAATTCTTCAAGCTACCGTTGGAGGAGTTGCGGCTGATTTTAGGCCGACTCAATTGGATGACAGAGTGTTCTCCTTCTCAGTTTCTTCTAAGACCGGGATTTCATATTTACAAGTTAAAATCTTATGAATGCGCTCAGTATAAGCTTTATTTTCATCTCTGGGACAAGGTGGTGCTGGGTGGAACAGGGAATCAAAATCTTTTGAAAGAGAAGAAGCAGATTCATGGACCCTTGTCTCAAGAAGGAAAAACAGAAAATCATATGCCTATGCTCTCAAACCAAGACATTCTCGCAGGCTTATAGGGGCAAATGCAGTACCTCTTGGATAGAAAATTTGGAAGCCAAAGAAATCCGTCTTTCATAGACTAACCTGGCCCGGGATATCTGTGTTTGACAGGCTACAACAGAACTCTTCTGTAGAGTCAGTCATTGAATCCAGCAGCAAGGCAGAGCAAAATCAAGAAAGGAACATAGTGAAGCAACTGAAAAAAGCTAGAATTGAGAAATTTGAGCCTTATGTCTCGTCAATTCTTATATGCCAGAAATGTCTTAAATCTAGGCATACAACACAGGCATGCAGAGGCAAGCTACGCTGCAGAAGGTGTAATGCAAAAGGTCATATGTCTTATTTCTGCTCTGCACCAAAGCCAGCAAACAACGGTTTTGTACCCCTTTAGCAAACTCTGCAGACGTTCACACCAGTCAAACCTTCTCTGTGTCTTGGTTTTGCAGCATCTCTCTGGACTGCGGGCCTGGATCAAGAAATTCACAAGTTTACAAAGATTTTATGGAATGGGATGCTTTGGGTGTTCAAATAATTAAAGATTGTGACTCTTTGGCTTTGGAGCACAGTAAAGGTTCATCGCCTACAAAAACCCTCGAGATTGATCGAGTTACTGATTTGCACAAAGTACCAGAATTCATCGTACTTTCAGTTGGAGAAGGATTTCAGGGTGAATCTTGGACAATTGAGTGTGAAATTATCCAGGAAGAGTTGCTTGGTGGAGGACCACCAGATCAACAACCTTTCCCAGAGCATGGAGGAGGCCCTAATCCACCACTCCATTACATGGGATTTGAGCAAGTTGCTCCTGGTTTTCATGCTCAGCAGAACATGCATAATGAGAACCAGGGACCAAATTGGGGACAACTGCATGATGGTAACCAGCAGAATAACAACCAACAGGAGCTCCCAGTAGAGCCAGTCGTGATCCAGCAACTCCTAAATGCAGAGCCAGTTGAGGACGTTAGTAACCTGAACCAGTTTAATGAGCAACATGTCCAGCCAGAAGAAGCATTTCCTGAGCTGAATGACTTTGTTCAGGGATTGGAGATGAATGAAGAAGCTGAAAGTGTCAATCTCTCACAACACTTAGACATTTCAGATATGTCTATCAACCAAAACAATGATATGGTGGAAGAGCTAGAAGAGGCTGCTGCAATACAGCAAATCAATCATGACTTAGTCCTTGCTCTGGAAGCACGGAATCCTAACAATGAACCCCCAGTTTTTCTACAGATGGAAATTCAGGAAGAGGACCTGATGGGAATCAATGAGCTGCAACAGGCTTTCATGGAGCAGGAACATCAACCTCCGAACCAAGTACAAAACATGCAGGAAGAAGTACAGCTAGCCCCTCCTCAGTTGAATTCCCCTCATGTGCAACCAGAGGAAGATGTTCAAGAGAACCAGTTTCAGCACATCCAGGCTGGAATAATTCAGCTTATAGAACCCCAGGTGGACCCAGTTTTTGAGTCTTATACCCACTATGATATTGGCCAATTGACATGGCTGCCAGAATGCAACCCTGATGGAGTCAGGCTATGGGCACATCACTTCTCTCTGATGAACCATTCTGGATAGAAGGTTCCCCATGACTGGGCAGACTTTATTATTGTCATGCTCACTAGCACTACTAAATTTGATCGGACTAAGCATCTCTTGGCTTCCAAGATCTGGGACATCATTGCAAGTGTCCAACGCCCTCAGGGCTATATCCTCTTTTAGCCACCTCTCACCTGCCCAAGAGATGCCCCTCTGTCTTGCATTCACCATAGGACTGACGCTAAAATCAGCTCATTCAGAATTGAGGAAATAGACTGCATCAAGGAGAATGACACAGTGATCGGTTCTGCAGAACAGAATATGCTGCAAGAGACCACCCCTAACAAGTTGTCGAGGAAGGCTTCCAAGAAAACACCTCTGGTAGAGTCGGAGGTTAGAAGAAGTGAACGCATCAAGCATCTCAAGAAAGGTTTCAAAAGCTCCTCCTGTGCTGACAAGGGTTGTTTAGCATGTGCTTCTGAACCACCCTCTTTGTCACCTTCTGTGATCAAAGGCATTGGTTCTCTGTGCAAGATCTCGGACAAAGAGCTTAATGAAACTACTCTGAAGAAGAAGAAGATTACCAAGGAGCCTATTGGCGCCAAGGGTAAACAGATAGTGGTTCCAAAAAAGACAAGCAATGAAGACAAGCCCAATAAGAAGCCCAAGAAAGATGACAAGGAGAAGAAGCCAGACAGCAAGAAGAAGTGATGGGCCAAAGGATTTTTTGTCAAGTTTAAGTTATCTGTAATGGCATCTATGGGAGTAAGGTTTCATTTTCAATATTATGCTTCTTATATCAATGGTTGAGAGCAGCACCTCCCTCCAATTACTGGTTTTTTCTAGTAAATTTACTACTGCCTGCCTTCTGAGTCTTATCACTGTACTGGTCAGGTCTAGTTTTACTTTTATTTGGTGAATGATTTCTGTCAATGTGCTTTTCTTGTCATACACTAGTGGTATGGCACTTATGAATGCTAAATCAGTTTTTTATGGATAGTCACTCGAATAATAACTATAGATAGTGGAAGGTTCTGTGTTGGAACACAAGAGGATTAAACTCAACTAAGAAATAGAATGCAGTCAGATGCAAGATCTCTGAAACTAAATGTGGCATTATCTGCTTGCAAGAAACAAAGAGAGAACATGTTGATGCCAGCTTTATAAGAAATTTTTGCCACCCTAGCTTTGACTCCTTTGAATATCTCCCTTCGAATGGGGCCTCTGGAGGAATACTCACAATCTGGAAGAGCTCTCGGTTTATTGGCAACCTGGTATTCCAAAATGATTATGCAATATCTGTGGAATTCATATCTATTTATTTTGGTGCCAAATGGCTCTTAACTAATGTTTATGCTCCCTGTACGCCTGAAAGCAAAGCACTTTTCTTGGACTGGTTTGTAAACATAGATGTCCCAGATGACACTGATTGGCTGATCTTAGGAGACTTCAATCTCATCACAAAGCCTAGTGACAGAAATAAACCGGGGGCTAATGTGTCTGAGATGATGGCTTTTAATGCAGCAATAAGTAGTGTGGGAGTAATTGAGATACCACTGAAGGGGAAAAGATTTACGTGGACAAATAAACAGGAAAACCCACTGTTGGAGAGACTGGATTGATTCTTCACTTCAAACTCCTGGTCCTTAAACTATCCTGGCACAGTGGCCACAACTTTAGCTAAGGAAACGTCAGATCATGACCCCTGTGTCATTAGTATTAATACTAATGTTCCTAAAGCCAAAGTGTTCCGTTTTGAAAATTACTGGATAGAACATGATGAATTCATGCAAGTCATGCAACATGGCTGGACAGTGGCAAATACTGAAAGGGATGCAGCTAAACGACTAGGAGCAAAATTCAAAAATCTCAGAAGAGTGTTATAGGCATGGCAAAAGCATATCTCCAACCTGGAAACCCTAATTACCTACACAAAGACAGTGATTCTATTATTGGACACTATTGAAGAAAACAGGGACCTTACTCTGATAGAGTGGAATTTCAGAGCAATACTGCAGGATCATTTGAACAAGCTCTTGCACCAGCAAATGATTTATTGGAAACAAAGGGGCACAATCAAGTGGGTTAGATTTGGAGAGCAAAATTCAAAAAAAAAATCATGCAAATGCTACAAACAGAATGAGAACTAATGCCATTCTATCTTTGAAAAATAGTAATGGCGTGGAAGTGTTCAGTCATGAAGAAAAAGCTCTTCTTCTATGGGAAGCTTACAAAGACAGATTGGGAAAGTCAGAATTTACTCAAATGCACTTTGATCTATCCACTCTCATCAGCCACATTGATGGTTTGCATGTTCTGGAGCAGCATTTCACCAAAGAGGAGATTGATGATATAGTATCTAACTTGCCGACAGATAAGTCACCAGGCCCAGATGGTTTTAGTGGTGAGTTTCTTAAAAAGTGCTGGCCTATCATCTCACAAGATTTCTATCACCTCTGCAGGGCTTTCTATGATGAAGATCTTTGTGTTCAAAGCGTCAATAGTTCATGTATTATACTGATTCCTAAGACAGACCATCCAACACAAGTGGTTGATTTTAGGCCTATTTCTCTTCTCAATTCGTCAATCAAGCTCATCACTAAAATACTGGCTGATAGATTACAAAAAGTTATTCTTCTCTTAATTCATCAGAATCAATATGGGTTTTTGAAGGCCAGATCAATTCAAGATTGCTTGGCATGGGCTTTTGAATATCTCTTCCTTTGCCATAAATCAAAGAAGGAAATAGTAATCCTAAAGATGGACTTTGAAAAAGCTTTCGATAAGCTAGAGCATGAAGTAATCATTCAGATTCTCCAACACAAAGGTTTTGGACAGAAATGGATAAATTGGATAAGATCAATCTTAAATTCTGGAACATCTTTTGTACTACTGAATGGGGTGCCAGGTAAAACTTTTCACTGTTAAAGAGGTGTCAGACAAGGAGACCCTCTCTCCCCTCTTCTGTTTGTCCTAGCTGCAGATTTACTCCAAATTATAGTCAACTAAGCAAGCCAGCAAAGGCTTATTAATATCCCTATACAAGGACCCAGCAGTGACTTCCCCATAGTCCAATATGCTGATGATACTCTCTTAATTATGGAAGCTTATGCACCTCAGTTATTTGTACTTAAAGCTCTACTCAATACATTTGGAGAATCAACAGGATTGAAGGTGAACTATAATAAATCATTCATTGTGCCCATCAATGTCAGTCAGGAGAAAGCAAATCATCTTGCTTCTACATTTGGATGTCAAGTGGGATCTTTACCTTTTACATATCTGGGCTTACTTTTGAGCTATAATAAGCCAAGTGTCGAGGATTGTCTCCCTCTAGTCCAAAAAATTGAAAGAAGGCTTTTATCAACCTCCATCTTTCTTTCAGAGGGTAGCAAACTGCAGCTGGTTAATTCTGTATTCTCCTCCATGCCTACTTTCTTTATGATGTGGACTAGGGTCCCGATCTTCCGAAAGGTTCAGATAAACAACGATTTGGCGGAGACTTGACACACGTCGATCCGGCTTCCGAACAACATGATCCGAAACCCGGAATCACAGCACCACGTCTTCTCTGGTTATCGACCGACAATGCACGGTCGACCTCGCCGAGAAGGCTTATCCTTGCCTACGAATCGAAGAACATAACCAAAATTGCTGAAAACTGAATTAAGCTCACAGTTGGGGTCTCACAAACCGATGAACGGCGAAACTGTTCTTGACAGAATAATCTAAGCAAAACCCAAACCGTAATGATGCGGCGGCTGCTGTTTATAAAGACTCTAGAGTCGTGCAAAGATCCTTGGACACATCCCTATTGGGCTCAAACAAGATACAAAGCCCAAAGGCCAAATTACGACGGCGCAGCACCGAGACAGATTCTGGACGTCAACTTGTTTCGACGATTCCCGATGACTCCGGCCTTATTTCGACCTGAAACCGGTTACATTGGTGATCAAATTATCTTTCCATGCATATGTAGAACATCCAAAACCGAGCCCGTATGCGACCTGGGCGGCCGTTTTAGTGCAGACTGCTTCTGGATTTCGAAATGGACTCGAAGTCGACTTGGATTGGGCCTCCAACTTGACATGAACGCTCTTGCTAGACCTCCCACGCCTCCAAGCTCCTCTCCAGATATCTCATCATCATCCCCATGGTTTCTAAATAATTAAATCATTAGGTAGCATTTTATTCTCAAAACCATGCAAAGAAAGCATTAGGAACGAGCTCACCTGTAAATTCAACTCCCGTGCATGAGCTCTAGTTTTTGGACCATGCATGTACAGCGGAGGAGTGTTGATTGTATCCGATGGAGTGATGTCCTCATCACTTTATGTGCATGATCAAGCTATATAAGACAGTCATAGAGCAAATTGAGCATTATAGAAAGTACTGTCTTTGGAGAGGATCTGACCCCAACAGTAAAAAGCATCCCTTAGCAGCTTGGCATATGGTCACTTTACCCAAAAGTGAAGGAGGATTGGGTGTTCTTAAGCTGGAGGTTCAAAATGATGCTTTGCTAATGAAAAATCTCCACAAGTTCTATAATAGAGCTCCTCTCCCATGAGTTCAACTGCTTTGGCACAAGTATTACAACAATGGAGAGTTACCAGGCAAGAGGAAAAGGGGGTCATTTTGGTGGAGAAATGTGCTGGCTCTTCAAACCCAATACAAAGGATGAGCCAAGGCTCAAGCTGGGGATGGCGCCTCTATAATGTTCTGGGATGAGTATTAGAATGGACATATCTTTAAATTAGAATTTCCCGAGCTATACTCTTTTGCAAAAAACAAAGATATCACAGTCAAACAGCTTCATGAACTCAATCCTTTGCATCAAGCTTTTCACCTCCCAATGTTAGTGGAGGCCTATGATCAATTTCAACTGCTAAATGACTTTCTTTCTTCCTCTGAACTCTCCACTGAAATGGATAGTTGGTCCTATATTTGGGGAACTAATAACTATTCATCGGCCAAAGCTTACAAGCTAATGATTGGCAAAAGAAATATTGACCCCATATATAGCTGGATATGGAAATCTTCTTGTCAACTGAGACATAAAATATTTTTCTGGTTATTCAGAAAAGATAGATTGAGCACCAGGGGCTTGCTCAAAAGGAAAAATATGGCTATGGATTCTTATGACTGTGAACTCTGCTTATGGCAGATTGAGGAGTCAAGGAAGCATCTTTTCATTCACTGTGGATTTGCCAAACAATGTTGGCAAGCTATTGGAATATAGCACCAGAGAGACTCCATCCTATCAGGACCATGAAAATACTAAAAAGAAGACTGGGAGTGGATTTTTATATGGAAATCATCATCTTGATGAATTGGGCTATCTGGACAACCAGAAATGATTGGATCTTTAACCATCAAGATCCCACGCCTGCCAAGTGCAAGGAGAAGTTCATTCATGAGTTTAGGTTTCTGTTACACAGAGCAAAAAAGAAGTACTTTCCCAACATCGAGCAATGGCTGCAAGCTATCCCTTGACATGTTTTTTTAGTTCTAATCTCTAGGTCCTTTGTAGGTTTTTCCTTTTCTTTTTTCTTTTCTTTTCTCTTGGTTTTCTGTTCTTTTCCTTTGTTCTGATTTCTTTGTAAGAATACATTTTATCTTTTAATATATAATCAGTAGGGAGGGCCCCCCTCCCTCTTGTTGCTTCAAAGAAAAAACAAAAGCAAGCCCAAAGCACAATGGCCGCATACAAGTGGAGGCAACAAATCAACATGAACTAAGCAAAAAACAGGGACACATTAAGAAACAATCCTCAGATGCCTTAACAATGAGTACAAGTAGAGAGCAACCACCAATCGTCGACAAAGCGTCACCACCAAACAAAATGCTTCCCTTCACCACAATGGCTATTGCACTTCCACCACCCCACGTAGTTGCGCCGCCCTCTTGTCACCCTTCACCTTCCAACAAGGAAAGGAATCCTTCAAGGACAAAAGGGCCGCCCAACAGGATGGGGACTAAGAGTGGGGAAAGCACACCAGCCACCACGAGCGGGACAACATCGTTCTCCCCTTGAATTGATGTAGACACCTTTCCCAGAGCATCCAGTCTCCACGAGCCACCATCCGACGCCCTTTGTGGGGAGGAACCCGCAAAGAAGGAAGGACCAACAAGCGTGGATGCACACAGCATATGATTTGATGACATTAGCAACAAGGAGCTCGACGACGAAGCAGATATGCCAGTAGCTATCACCCGACGAACCATTGTGAAAGCCAACAACCAGACCAAGGCCATAGACAATACCATGGACAGTGTCATAAAGAAGGAACACAAGCACGCTCACAATATGATGAAGCCAAGCATCCCACCAGCGCTAATCTCATAGCTCGCTCCAAGACAATGCCTTCAAAAAGGATGCAACATACTTGACGCAGCCATTGCCCGATCTAGCTTCACGCTAAATCTTGGATCTTCACCCGGAGAAACATGTGATTTGCAATGCAAAACATCTAAGCAACGCCTCCAAGAAGGGAAATGATGCCCAAAGACGACATCGTTGACAAAGCTTTCGCCCGATGTCTCGCATTTTCCATGGGAGGCCACACCGGCCAGCCACCAACCACTCCACTGGAACACCGGCAAGGGGAGCAGCTTCATGCCCCGACCATGAATGACTGCCAAGAGCCATCGGCATTGTAGCCCTGCCACACCCGAAGAGCGCACAACAACGCTAGGTGGGAGAACAAGGCGACGGAGAGTTGAATCTCGCCAAGGATGGTCGGCGCCCATCCTCAATCCACGGAACCTAGCACACACTACTAGGTTTCCCCCCTATAACCACGAAACCTTTAGGCAACACCACATATTTGGATGCAATAGGGGGGGTACTATGGCACCGAAATAGTGATTTGGTAGTATTACTACACATAAATTGTGTTGCGATATTTTTGCTTTGT
>LAPY01003314.1:47862-60259 GCA_000970635.1 Eragrostis tef | reverse complement strand
TCCCCGAAGTCATCCGGGGAGAAGTCCTCATATCTTCGTGGGAAGATGCTGGAGGCGCTCGAAGCCAAGGAGTCGAAAGAGAAGGCGAGTCCGCGTAGCTTCGAGCTATGTTCCAGAAAGTCACCCAAAGCTGAGGAGCCCGAAGCAATCGTGCTCACATTGCAGGGCGCTTCGCATAAGGATTTCACCTCTGGAGGGTGGGACCCTCAGTGTCAGCTAGGGTTTTGTGTTTGTAAATTAGGGCAAGACATCGTGACCATTTTGCCCTTCGGACAATGTTGTATCGTATATACTGTGGTTTGTTCGCTCTGATCAGGGGCAGTTTAGTCTACTGCGATTGTAGCCCTGATCAGGGTATAAATAGCCTTTCCGTCCTCCTGTGTGAGGGGGTCGGTCTTTCCTCAAGTTGTTAGTCATTCAAGGATGATGATGATCCCAAGGGATATAGTTCGTTACTCCGCCGTGTGTGTCTCATGCCTCTTCGTGGCTTGAGTCTTTCGCTCTTTCGTGGTTATCACTGTGTGGGGGGTTCTCCGAGGTGAATCCCAACAAATGCTACTACTCTGGGTCTGTATTTATGCTTAGTTTTGCTATACATCTCGGCCAAACAATTGCCGTTAATTTGTAGAACCCAAATGCATTCAACTTTCTGAATAGTTTTTTGGAGTCCTAGACTTTCTATTTTTCACAGCTTAATCCTCAAAACTTTTAAATACCCATATATTTTTAGACGGTAGCTCCAATTTTGGCGGATCTTGCACTTAAGTGTCCATCTCATTGCTGCACACACACACACACACACACACAATCATAGTATTATATAATGTGTTTTATGTGTTTAGTACTGTATTTACTTCTGTGTGCTTTTCTTTTATTGGTAGTTCATTCGAATCAATGATGATGTGGAAAAGTTGTACAAGAATATAAAGAGCAAGAGTACAAGATCACTAAGTAGCATTATATGGAATAGGCAAGTGTCCTTGAACATCTTGCTTCAAATTTATTAGTATTAGTTTGAAGTACATTCCTTAAGTCTCCAATGATATGGTTTACTAGTTTTTTCTCATTATTCCTTGTCAACAATTGGGTAGTGTCTATGATGCAGGATCAAATACCTCAATTTGATTTGATGCCCTCAAATTAAATTGACGTTTAAGATTTAAGTTATTCACTCAGATTAAGAACTGAGGTCATAACATTCGTATTAGGCATCAAGTCTATATACATAATCACAATATTTACACTTGTATGTAACATAAATGGTATAAAAGAGATGAAAAGTCTAAAACCAATGGGAAATAAAGGAAATGTATATTTAGGATGGCAAAGAAGAAAACATATAAGTTTTGAAGGCAAATATTCAATTTGCCCCTTTTTGTTTGCATAAAACGTTTCTGAACTTGAAATTCCCATGAATTGACACGCCCGATTTACTTCAACCATTTGGAATTTACTTGACCTTTTTTTGAAATTGACTTGAAACCTCTAATTGAGTTAGAAATTTTTTCCAATTGACTTGAACTTAATTATTTAAATCTTACACATTTCAACTGGACTTGAAACATGTGTCATGAATTTCATTTGATTTGGCATCCATTTCTGTTTCAGGTATTGCCTCCGGCCTGGACCATGATGGGCCCTATCTGCACTCCTCGTCCCCTTGTGAACATTCGTCATCCTGCTGAGCAGAGCACAACCGCCATCATGGCGTCGTTGCTGCCACCACCGCTTGAGTTGTAGGATGACATCATCAAAGAGATGTCCTCCACGGCTCCGCCTCCCTCTAGACGACCCCACGCTCCTCATCCATGCCTCCCTCTGTACACCTCCCCTGCTCGGCTTCCTCCACAACATAAAATATCTTCCAAAACAGGTACCCATATTATATCATTCCTCACTTGTGAGTCGGTCTACTGTTATGGTCATATGCTTGACTGCTACCATGGCCGCATCTAACACCAAGACCACGCCACCTCTGACTTCTTCGTTTGGGATCCCATGACCGCTGAGGAGCACCGTATACCTGGCCACGACAATGCCTCTAATTAAAATTTCAGTGCCGTGGTGCTCTACGCTGTTGCCAACTGCGACCATTAGAACTGCCACGGCAGCCCCTTCCTTAACACTTTAATAAGCGCTAACAATTTTGGGCCTGAAGAGTTCACAGACACACTCTTGTACTCATCGCCAACCACTATGGAGGAATGCTACTACTTTGGGCCAGAACTTCCCCCTGCCCAAGTCGAAGACACGGTGTACTTCATCTGTAATTCATGCTTAGTTTTGCTATATACGTCTAGGTCAAAAAATTGTCGTTAATTTTGACTAATGATGTTTAGGTAACATAATAGTGATGGTAATGGTTTAGTGACATGGTGTTTAGGAAATTCTGTGGACCAAGTCCTCCGAGTTGTGCATTATACTTTCTTTAGAACCTTTAAGTACCCATATTTTTTATCAGTAACTTCGATTTCACGTTTCTTGTGCCCAAGTCTCCATCTCATTGTGACACACACACACACACACACACACAAACACATCCTATCATAGTGTTTTATATGATGTGTTTCATAATTTGGTACTGTATTTACTTGTGTATGCTTTTCTTTTATCGGTAGTTCATTCGAATTGATGATGGCATGGACAAGTGGTACGACAATATGAAGAGCATGGATTCAAGATCACTGAGCAGTATCATATGAAATAGACAAGGTGCGTAGGAGTATTACAAGATCATGGGTCGACATCATGAAGGCGCGCAGCAGCCAGACGAAGGAGTCCACGGACTGGTCGGAGGTGACCACGCCGCAGCCGAGGAACATAGGCGTGCGGTGGAGGCTCAGCCCGACGAAGGGGACGAACAGCACGCCGTACCTTTTCGTTCGGTACGTGGTGTCCAACACGACGACGTGGCCGTGCTCCATGCACCCGAGGCGGTACTCGACGCCGGCCCAGAAGAGGTGCTTCAGGCGCCCATGTGCGTCCAACTCGAAGTCATGGAAATACATCGGGTCGACCTTGTCTCTCTTGTTCCATGGAGTGGCGCCCTACTTTGCCTCTTCCTCCTCACAAAGCACGAGATTTTCCTATTATTGCAAGAAATCCCACTAGGGATCAAAAGGTTATTCTCCCGAGGGTTATAATCTTTAGATGTGGAGGAGAACGAAGAAGAGAGACATTGGAGAGCTCAACGAGGACGATTCTCCGCAACTCAGGATCGCTGAGATTCAGCACAAGCTGTCTGCTCTACTGCGTTGCACCTTTCGCTTCCTCCAGCCGTAGAGGGAGAAAGAAGTGAATCTTTGGGGGAGGAGTGTGATGCACCCATGGAAGGTTGCAGATTTTCCTTTTCAAAGAGGCGCAACAAATAAGAATACTATGGCTTTTAATTCAATATTCTATCGCAAGGCTCTTCTACCTTTTCCCCTTGGGTCTTATAAGGAAAAAAATTAATTCATGCTTAAAATTGGGTTATATGTAGTACGATGAAATAAGGGGGCTTTGTCGTGACAGGTGGGGTAAGGTTGTACTGCTGCAATTGCAGTTATGACCGTATTGGGTTTTTTGGAATGTCGTTTACTCCAAGAGCATTTACGTTGGAGTTTTTGTAAATCTTCTTTTCTAAGTTTATCTTCTAAGTATAATCTCCGAATTGATTGAGCTAAAGCTACTAAATACACAATCTAACATTGCATGATAAATCTTAAAAAGAATTATCTTGACTTTACGATCCAGAAGCCAATCCAGGTTGCAATTTCCGTAGGATTCCTACCTGCTAACGTAACAGCAGTTAACAAATGCTTGGGGATTTATAAAATACTTTCTCAGTCCCAAGATACTTGGCATCCTAGGCATATCAAGTTTTCCCAAAATACTTGACATCCTCACTTCCCGAGACATCTTTCTGTCTTCCCAATACACCTCTATCTCTATCTCTCTGCTCCTCGTTTCCTGCGCACCTACTTTATTCCTTCGCTTTCTCATCTCCATGCCTAAGGCTAGAATGCCAACTAAAAGTGAAGGAGGGAGTAGTACTTAATAACAGATTTGAAGATATGTTTCCATTCATAAAAAACAAATAAATAAAAACTATGTGTTTTCCAACCATTAAGTAAGCATCTACCTCATCGTTATTTCCACATTTATGTGGTAGTCAAGTACCAATATTCTCAAATACACACACACACACCCACACCCACTCAACCACACACACACACACACATATCCAATCATAGTGTTTTACTGTGTGTTTCATATGTTTGGTGTATGTTATATTTACTTATATGCTTTTCTTGTATCGGTAGTTCATTCGAATCGATGATGACGCGGACAAGTGGTATGAGAATATGAAGAGCAAATGACAAGATCACTTAGCAGCATTATATGGAACATGCAAGTGTCCTTGAACTTCTGGCTAATATTTAATTAGTATTAGTTGTACTACATGCCTTCAATGCATACTTGTCTCCTGGGATATGGTTTAGTAGTTTTTTAAAAAATTTTATTATTCCTTGTCACCTGTTGGGTGGTGTCTATGATGGATGGGTAGATTCAACTTGATAATGAGTTACTATATATGATAGAGGAAACATGAATATGATGATGAGTTTACATTAAAGGATTCTAATTGACCATGAGATGAGTCGACTGTATGTATTTTGTGCCTTTTGTTTATCATAGTTCATTTGAAACGACGATGACTTGGAGAAGTGGTACGAGAATATGAAGAGCTAGAGTACAAGATCACTAAGAAGCATTATATGCAACAGGCATGGTTGCGCGCGGCGTGGAGGCTTGTGGGTAGCAATCCGCTAAATGATGATTCTGAGGCCGCATGCGGGAGCGCCTCCTCATGCTCCATGGAGCGGCGCCCTACTTTGCCTCCTCCTCTCCCGTAGTCAGGTTTCAACAGAGAAACCACAGCCTGAAAGGCTTAACCAACAGCCTGAAAGGCTTAACCAACAGCCTGGAAGGCTTTACGTGAGATGGGGACCCTCATCAAAGGAAATGGAATGCATTCTTGATTATTCAGGTTAACGAAAACTGGACTGCTCTTCTAGCACTGGGCAAATCAGCTGTAGCTTGGGTTTTGTGTTGAAAGTGACCTTCACTGACGTGTCTAGTGGATTGCATAGCCTTGACAGCTCATACCAGTTTGTGGTGCCAGACTATAGCGACAAGGATGCCATCAAAGTCACAGTCTCTTTTGCTGCCCAATGGGAAAATAAGTAAGGTCACAGCTCAATTTGACATCTAATAGATCTTTGTAATTCAGTCACGGTGCATCAACCTTTGTAAGCATTGGTGAAGATGAAACCCATTTGATCGATCGTGGTGCACTGCTCTCGATTTGAAGATAGCGTATTGAAATCCTTTGTTAGGAAAGAATAATTTCTGAGTGACTAATGGGTAACTATTTTATTGCAAGAGATTTGATCCCGGAACATTTCTGTGAATTACCAATTTTGTCAGTCACGATACATTGGTGTATTACTGTGACAGGTCCTGATCCTGGAGCTGTATATTTCCTTTTATTGAGTGGCCCTGTGGCTGCTGATAAACCTGCTAACTGAATTGTAGATGATTAGGATAAAGACTAAACTGTCTAAAGATTTTCGTGATAATGGATCAGGCTTGGATGAACACATCTGCGGTGGTACCACAGAGTTTCCAATGCTCATACGACTACAGATTTGTTTAGGGGATTTAGAAAAAAAATGATCTTTAGAAATTAGATAAGTTCTATTGAATCTGATGTGGCAAAACGACATTTTACTTGGGTCGAACAGGCTTATTATCATTACGGGACCACATCTATCTAGAAGTACTTTTAACAATCATTTCATTGAGTACTCATTCGCCTCAATCCGACTTTGTATGTGCATATTATAGTTGGCAAAACGGGCGTGCCAAAATGGGCAGGCACAAAGCACGACAATTTTTTCCCAGCCCAGGAATAACGGGTCTTGCTGGCCCGACCCGATGCCCTGGGCCATACTTGGGCCGACCCCCTCAGCCTAGTGGACAGCATGGCCTGGCACGCATAACAAAAGGCCTGAAGCAGCCCACGTAAAATCCCACAAAGCACAGCCCGTTAGCGGCCCAGCACATAAGCAGCCCACCTAACTGATAACCCTAGCAGCCCTCCAATAAAAGCACCCTTCGACGCAACCCTCAACTCATTTCCCCTGCGCCGCCCGCCTCCTTCTTCCTTCCCGCACCGCCCGCCTTCGACGCCGGCAAGGCTGCCGTTGGCCAGATCTCAGTCCGCGTCGCCCACCACCTCCCTCTCCTCAGCTACCGGTGGCCATACCTCGGCCTGTGTCAGACAGCCTCCTTTCTCTCTTCCTCTCCCGCGTCACCCGCCTCCGATGCCGGCGAGGCTCCCGGCGGCCAGATCTTGGTCCCCGCCGTAGCTAGGACGCGCTACGTCGCACGTGCCGTGGAGCTCCTCGTGAGAGGAAAAGGAACGTCTCGTGGGCCATTTTAGGGCTTTCGGACCTCATGAGCCTGTTTGGTCTATCGAGCCAAATGTTTTGCATTTTTGTTGCGCTCGAACATACGGTTTGCCTAACGGGCTCGAAAGGCTTTGTGGGTTTGTTGACAGGTCGAGAGCATCAAATCTGTTTTGGCTTCCAGATGATTCTGATTCCTCTTCTCGGTCAAATCGTCCTTTCTATTCTTCGCGTTGGGTCGGAGGGGAAAGGCGAGCCGGCTACCTAGGCGACGACGGAGATGAGGGAAGCGGCGATGCTGGTTCGCGCGTGATCTTTTCCTAGCGCCTAGGTGGCTAGTCAGGAAGGCGAGCGAGGAGGCAATTAGTGTGGCATGGAAGCAGATTTGGCGAGGCGTTTCTGGTACCCACTTGAACTCTTTCCCCCTTTGATTTGTTCATGTTGCAGCTGTTGTGATCGAACCTTTATGTGAGTATCGTGATCCTAGTTTGGTTGTTTCAGGGGTTTGATGATAGTTTGGTTCTCTCGGTTACATGATTGTGTGGTGCCTTGCTGTTGTTAGGGTTGATTTTGAGCTCAGCCCATTTGTGCTTATATTTTGCTGTTGTTAGAGTTTGTCAATTGAAGCAATTTGTAGTATTTCTCGTGATTTATGGTTTGAATTCTAGTTCAGCTGATATGTATACATATATTTGCTGAAATCATGGTTGATTTCTGGTAGTTTCTTCTATATTTCCTGCAACTCTTGTTTGGAGTATAGAAGGTAATATCTTCTATATTACCCATCGATGGTCCATCCCTGAACTCAGTAGCTCCGTAATGTGACTAGCAAATACGCCGCAATGATAATTTTATCATTTATTTGTATGAATGCCTTGACGATTGCCCACTGAGTATGGTATTTGTTACTTTGTTATGACATTGTCAATTCTTTGAGTCTTACAATTACATTTTGGAAATGTTAACATGTGCTCTCTGATTTTCCTTTTATTATGCTGACTATACTCACATGATTTGACCTATATTTATGTCACACCACAAGCGCGCGCGCGCACACACAGACAAGGGCGCAGACACACACACACACACATACACACGCACACACACATCCAATCATAATGTTTTATGATGTGTTTCATGAATTTGGTGTAATGTATTTACTTATTTGTTCTTTTCTTTTATCGGTAGTTTGATGATGATCACGTGGAGATGTGGTACGAGAACAAAAAGAGAAAGAGTACAAGATCACTGAGCCATTACTTCGTGCACAACATAAATTATCTTTCAAAAATGGTATCCATTACTTCTGTGCGCCCTCGTGAGCCGGACTACCGTTATGGCCATGTGCTTGACTGTCGCCATGGCCACGTCCTCCACCAAGACCGCACTACCTTTAACCATCATTGCCGAGGAGCACCGTATATAAGCCACGACAATGCCTCTAATTCAAACTTAATTTAGTGCAACAGTGCTCTGCGCTATTGCCATGCAACTGCGATCACGACAAACCCCTTGTCGTCTTAATTAATCAGCGCTAGCAATTTTGGGCCTGAAGAGTTCACAGATGCACTGTTGTACTCATCCAAGGCTGGAGAGTGTAGTGCATGAACGACCGTGCACGAATGCTACTACTTTGGGTTGGAGCTTCACCCTGCCCTGGCCGAAGACATGGTGTACTTCATCTGTATTCATACTTAGTTTTGCTATACATCTCGGCGAAACAATTGCTGTTAATTTGTAGAACACAAATGCATTCAACTTTCTGAATATTTTGTTGGAGTCATAGACCTTCTATTTTTTCGGAGTTTAATCCTCAAAACCTTTAAATACCCATATCTTTTTAGACGGTAACTCCAATTTTGGCGGTTCTTGCACCTAAGTGTCCACCTCATTGCTGGTACTGTATTTACTTTTGTGTGCTTTCCTTTTATTGGTAGTTCATTCGAATCAATGACGATGTGGACAAGCAGTGCAAGAATATGAAGAGCAAGAGTACAAGATCACTAAGCAGTATTATATGGAATAGGCAAGTGTCCTTGAACATCTTGCTTCTAATTAATTAGTATTAGTTTGTAGTACATTCCTTAATTTAATATGTGCTTGTCTCCTATGATATGGTTTACTAGATTTTCTCATTATTCCTAGTCAACTATTGGGTACTGTATATGATGCAAGCTCAAATACCTCAATTTGATTTGAAGCCCTCAAATTAAATTGACCTCTAAGATTTAAGGTATTGACTCAGATTAAGAACTGAGGTCATAACATTCGTATTAGGCATCAAGTCTATATACATAATCACAATATTTACACTTGTATGTAACATAAATGGTATAGAAGAGATCAAAAGTCTAAAACCAATGGGAAATAAAGGAAATGTATATTTAGGATGGCAAAGAAGAAAACATATGAATTTTGAAGGCAAATATGCAATTTGCTCCTTTTTTTTACATAAAGCCTTTCTGAACTTGAAATTCCCATGAATTGACATGCCCCATTTACTTCAAACCATTTGGATTTTACTTGACCGTTTTTTGAAATTGACTTGAAACCTCTAATTGAGTTAGAACTTTTTTTCCAATTGACTTGAACTTTATTTTTTAAACCTTACACATTTCGAAATGGACTTGAAACATGTGTCATGAATTTCATTTGATTTGGCATCCATTTCTATTTCAGGTATTGCCTCCGGCCTGGACCATGATGGGCCCTATCTGCACTCGTCCCCATGCGAACATTCGCCGTCCTGCTGAGCAGAGCACAACCGCCATCATGGCGTAGTTGCTGCCACCACCGCTTGAGTTGATGGATGACTTCATCAATGAGATACTCCTCAATGGCTCCGCCTCCCTCTAGACGACCCCACGATCCTCATCGACGCCTCCCTCGTCTTGATGGGATGGGGCCACCTCCTTACTGACCTCGGCTACCTACACGGCCACCATGCATTCCACTGTACACCTCCCCTGCTCAGCTTCCTCCACAACATAGAATATCTTTCAAAAAAGGTACCCATATTACATCGTTCCTCCCTTGTGAGTCGGACTACCGTTATGGTCATATGCTTGACTGCCGCCATGGCCGCATCTTACACCAAGACCGTGCCACCTCTGACTTCCTCGTTTGGGATCCCATCACTGCCGAGGAACACCATGTATACCTGGCCACGACAATGCCTCTAATTAAAACTTCAGTGCCGCGGTGCTCTGCGCTGTTGCCAACTGCGACCATTAGAACTGCCACGGCAGCGCCTTCCTTGTCATCTTAATAAGCGCTAACAATTTTTGGTCTGAAGAGTTCACAGGCGCACTCTTGTACTCATTGCCAACCATTGTAAGGAATGCTACTACTTAGGGACATAACTCCCCCCTGACCAAGTCGAAGACACGGTGTACTTCATCTGTAATTCATGCTTAGTTTTGCTATGTACGTCTCGGTCGAAAGATTGTCATTAATTTTGACTAATGATGTTTAGGTCACATAATAGTGATGGTTATGGTTTAGTGACATGGTGTTTAGGAAATTTGAGAAGGATGGTTGGTTTAATATGGTGTGTCGTGCACAACTCCGAGGAATTGGTCCACAGAATTTCCTTCCAGAGAATATTTTTTGGAAAGTTTTCACTTTAGCCCTGTACCTTCCCTTATTTGAGAAGGATGGTTGGTTTAATATGGTGTGTCGTGCACAACTCCGAGGAATTGGTCCACAGAATTTCCTTCCAGAGAATATTTTTTGGAAACTCCACGTAATGCATGGTTTTCACTTTAGCCCTGTACCTTCCCTTTGTACAACCCCAGTGCATTCAACTTTCTTCAGAACCTTTAAATGCCCATATCTTTTATCAGTAACTTTGATTCACGGTTCTTGTGCCTAAGTCTCCATCACATTGTTACACACACACACACATCACACACACACACACACACAATCATAGTGTTTTATATGATGTGTTTCATATGTTTGGTACTGTATTTACTTGTGTATGCTTTTGTTTTATCGGTAGTTGATTCGAATCGATGATGGCATGGACAAGTGATACGACACTATGAAGAGCATGGGTACAAGATCACTGAGCTGTATTATATGAAATATACAAGGTGCGCAGCAGTATTACAAGATCATTGGTAAACATCATGAAGGCGCGCAGCAGCTAGATGAAGGAGTCGACAGATTGGTAGGAGGTGACGACGCCGCAGCCGAGGACGACAGGCGTGTGGTGGAGGCTCAGCCCGACGAAGGGGACGAACGGCATGCCGTACCGGTTCGTCCGGTATTTGGTGTCCAACACGACGACGTCGCCGTGCTCCATGCACTCGAGGCAGGACTCGACGTCGGCCCAAACGAGGTGCTTCAGGCGCCCGTGTGCGTCCAACTCAAAGTCATCGAAATATATCGGGTCGACCTCGTCTCTCTGGCTCCATGGAGCGGCACCCTACTTTGCCATTAGTGAGGGACACGACGGGAAGGGCGATGTCGAGCAGGACGAGCTCATTGGCTGCTACGCTCGAGAGCTGCGGCTGGAGCGCGATGGTGTCCAAGCCCCCGACGACCACTGACTAGTCCCCTGTTACACCGTTTCAGTGTAAGATACATCAGCAAATACCAATGTCTGATGTGGGAATAATAAAAATTACAGAAATAGTGTAACTCAAGGATGAAGCAAAGTCGAATACCACTTTTAAAGAAGTTAAGGCAAAGAATACCACCATTCAGTGACATTCAGGCAAGTGACATAATGCACGAAAAAATAAGCTAACAAAACGCTGGGCAGTAGTACCTAGGGAAGTATATCCTCAAAGATCTCCCACTCATGGCGATGTGACGGCATTGATACCCAAGCCACGCAGTCAAAATGTACCTGGACCTTGCAGGGGACCTCCCTAGCAAGGGTTGTCTATCCCAGACTGGAGGTCCAACAATGGAGAGTACCTTGAACCCGGATACCAACTCGGGACTATCGTTCTTGTCCCCCAAGAACAGCAGATTGGCAACAAAATCCCGTGGGCCGTCGACGTTGACAAGGCTTGAATTTGGCACATCTGAATCCACGATGACGCTTCTGCTTGGCCTTGGAGATGGATCCCTCAGGATCTTGAACCAGTACCTGACCCACAGCACGCTGGTCAGTTCCTACAATCTGGACGTGAACTCTTGAAGCTGCTCGAGCATCAGGCTACGGAACATGGCCCTCTTAGGAAAACCCAAGATCCTGTCGGCCAAATTCTGCGACCTTTGTGATTGCTGCTTCAGCATGAACATATGGTTTGCCTAACGGGCTCGAAACGGCAGGCTTTGTAGGTTCGTTGACAGGTCAAGGGCATCAAATCTGTTTTTGTTCCCGATGATTCAGCTGCCAATTCCTCTTCTCTGTTGAATCGTCTTCTATTCTTCGCGTTGGGTGGGAGGTGAAAGGCAAGCAGGTGACCTAGGCGACGATGGAGATGAGGGAGGCGGTGATGCTGGTATGCGTGCGATCATTTTCCTGACAGGTGGTGAGTAGGGGCTGCGAGCGAGGAGGCGACTGGGGTTGTGAGTGAGGAGGCAAGTGATGTGACGAGGGAGCAGATTTTGTGAGGCGTTTCTGGTACCCACTTGTGTTAGCTTGACCTTCTCAGCTCCGCAGGCCCAACGGCCCGTGGGCCTTGTTCTGCACCCTGATTGGGGGTGCCCAACCCAACCGATGGTTGGTGGGATCCTGTCGCCTGCGCTATAAAGAGAGAGGTGGGGACCGGGGAACGCGTCACGAGGTTCGTCACGCCGCCGCACTCCCTACCTACAAACCCTAGCCAATCTAAGGCAAACGCATGTAGCGACAGGAAGTGCCACCGCCGCAGCCATGCCTTCGTCACCCTTCACCGCCGCCGTCCGCGGCCAGTGCTGGTGGAGGCCCCAAGGTCGTCACGATCAACGCCGCCCGTTGTCGGCACCAGCACCGCCTCCAC
>LAPY01003313.1:8457-21523 GCA_000970635.1 Eragrostis tef | reverse complement strand
CATTATACGAAGTTATACGACAACATCACCAAAGTATGCATAGTCGGCAATCATTTTAGCATCAGCCCAGAATATGTTTGTAATCTTCTCATTCATATCCAATTGTGTGGCATATTGAAATGATGGATTCTCTGCAATTTTATCCTGAAAGTACTTAAGCATGCTTCCAGCTTGACCATATGGCATCTCTCGCTGCCGCTTGCCTCGCAAGTAGTTTTTATGGTCACGAAGGGTGTAGCTCAGATTAAGTGGTCCACCGACTCGGCGACATGCTAACTCATGTGCTGCTTTTGGACCTATTCCTGAATCATCAGCTGTCTCAATTTCAAGAGCTTGCAAATCTGAAATTTTCCTTTGTGACACCATTAGGTGCAAGGTTTCAGGCAAGTGCAGCTCATGATTGTGTTCCAGCAACAGATCAGACACTTTATAACAATTTATCTTCTTATCAAATGAAATACCCATACGGACTTCGCAATCTGTTCTAGTTTCAGCTCGGGGACATTTTGTTTTATGGTCTCTTTTATCTTTTGCCTCGATGACCTTCATTTGCACACACATATCTGCATGATGTAACCTTACCATCAGGCTTTCTTGTATTGGTGTACCTTTTTCTCACTTCAAAGCCTGCTTGATGGCCATAAGCTAACCAAAACTTCCATGCTTCTTCTGGATTTCCAAACTTCATGCCAACTTGAGGTACCAGACGTGGCAACAAATTTTCTCTAGTAAAAATCATGAGCAAAATACGTCTGTGAATGAAGGGAAAAAAGAAGAAGCAACAGCCATCTAAAGAAACAACTCAGCATTTTTCTATCTCATACCAGTAGGGCAAACAGGGTTGCTGATTCACTTACTTATTGCTGTCATGATGCTCTGGATTAGCCTCTTCTTCCATCTTCACTCCAGCCCACGAGATCTCTGAGTTCTATCAAAAATCGCCTTTTTTCCGCCTCTGTCCGGCCGTGAGCGCCAAAACACGAGCAGACTGCTCTGTTTCTCTCCACATCTCTGTTTCCCTCTGCTTTTTCCCTCCACAAAAACCGCGTCATGTTGTTGGGCCACAATGGGCCGGCATGGGACTTGGCAGCGCGTAGGAGAAAATGCAGCAAGGTAGCTGGAACGTGGGATGGCAAATGGACGGTTCCGCTGCGGCAACAGCGATCTGACGTAAAAGAACAAAACGTCAGACGATCTCGTTCCCCACAGATGGGCCCCTTGACTGTGGGAACTAGGCTGTCTTCCACTCCCCCTCCACTTGCTGTCCAACTATCCACCGGAACTCACTGATCGACCAAGTGGTGACAGATGTGTAATTTGAAAATGCAATCGCAAATATATCAATACTTGCAATATTTATCTTGTTAAAGCTAGAATACTTGCAGTATTTATCTTGTTAAAGCTAGATATACTCGACGATTCTTATTGATTCACAATGGAATATAGGGCGAACAGCCAGCTGCGGCTGTTGGCTGCTGGCTGGTCTCTCTCACGATGCTACAGTAAAGCAGCCAGTAAACAGTGCATTTTTTCACCAGCCGAACAGGCCCATGGATCATGGCACCGACGACCCTGATTTCAATTGAATATCTTCTATTTCCATTGCAGTCACGTTGGTTTCCCTGCAGCCATTTATTTCAACAGCTTGTTCGCTTGTGGGCAAAAAAAAGGTAAATCAGCAAGTGACAAATGAATTAAATACGAGCAAATGTATGAAATCTCTTGAGCCACACAAAGGTTAGGGACTCTTTTTTTTCTTAGAGGAAAGGCCTGGATTGCCCTGCTTTCTAAAGCAACGAGGAAACCGTTTGACAGGGGTTACCATTTTACAGTGAAAGTATTGGCCAAAAGGGTCAACAAAACGCAGCTTGGTTTCAGGAACAAGTTGATTCGAACTCTATCAAGGCATTTAGCTCTACTACCAGTCTAACTAGGCTAAGGATGCGTTCGTTGCTTTAGAGCCTCTAAATTTAGACCGAAAATTTTATTATTAAGAGTACTAAATAAAGTCTAATGACAAAACCTTTTTACAGATGTATACATTTTTACGAGACGAATTTAATGAACTTAATTAGTCTATGTTTTGTTACTATTGTGCTATAGTAATGCTACAGTAACCATCGTCTAATCATCGTATTAAGTGCCCTCATTAGATTCGTCTCGCGAATTAGACCTGAGGTTCTGCAGTTAGTTTTGTAATTAATACTCTTAAATGACAAGATTTTTTTTTGTTCAGACCCTCTAATTTTAGACCCTCATAGAACGAACACACCCTAAAAATTTGCAAAAAAGAAAGCTAGAGTTATTACAGCCCATCTAATACAAGTTTTGTCAAGAAAGGTTAGCGACTTAGCATCCTCCTCTGCAGTAACCAAGAAAAAAAGATTTATTTTAACTTGCAAAAATCCAAACGGCGATGTTTGGCAACAATAAACTTATATTGAGCCTGGGGTCATACGCAAACCAAACTAAGACAGGATAACGGCTTATCGAGTTGCAATGTTTCAATAATCAAATGCTCATTCTCTTGGGCATAGACATTCTTTTTTAAAAAAATAATGAAAACTGTTTATAAGTTTCTGGTCTTTGCACAGCACGCAGCCTAGATTTTGTTTTTTATTATTATTATTATAAAAAGATGGCAATCACAGATTAACCAGCGGAGCTTAACCATAATAAAACCAAATTAAGGAGGCCCAAGTCTATTATTAAATCTCTAACCATGAGAGGCATAGAGCTTCATCGCAGCTACCTCTAATGCTGCGCTCACTCCTCTTACGTGGTCTCGAACCTCCTCAGGCTGCAGCAGCGCCCAGTACCGCAGCCAGTAAGCTCCTCTGAAAAGTGCATGTATAAACGATGTATATTTTATATTATCAAAACAAAGTTCATTTCGACATCGCCAAATCGCCCAGAGCGGCTGCCCCTATTAGAATGATTTTTCGCTTGTCTGAATTCCTCTACAATATAGGTTAAAATCTAGGTGGGCTGATGTCTATAGCTGTATAAACTACTCTCGAAATAGTTTTAACATGGTGACAATTAAAAAATAAGTGTTGACATTCTTATGTGAAAGGGACCGACTCTCACTATAAGCTACCTTTCGGTGTTAACCTAAAATACGGTAGGTCACTCAGGATATCAGCTTACAAACATAACCAATCCAATACTAATATTTTTTCAAAAATTGATGGCTAAAGTTTCCAAAAATAAAAACACATCGAAAGAAAAGTTTCTACACATCTACCGAAAGACGGCCGCAGCCTGCTGCTGACGTGCTTGCGTGGATTAGTCCGGCAGGCTCAACATATTATCTATCTTAGGCTAATGTATAATTTTTATAATCATCATCTTTGAATTAAGAGGAATAAAATTAATATGCTTATGTTAGGGCCTGTTTGTTTCTCTGGCTAAAATGGCTAAAATTTTAGCCAAAAGAAAATATTACCATTTAAAAGTATTAAATAAAGTCTAATTACAATACCTTTTTACAAATAGGGCTAATTTTCGAGACGAATCTAACGAGCCTAATTAAGCTATGTTTTGCTACAGTGATGCTACAATAATCATCTTCTAATTATAGCTTAATTAAGGCATAATTACTCTTATTAGATTCGTCTAGCAAATTAACACAGGGTTCTGCAATTAGTTTTGCAATTAAACTTTAATTAATACTACTAAATGACAATATTTTAAATGGCTAAAATCTGGCTTAAAAAAACGAACAGCACTTATTTTCTTAACATTGTCCTCTCGTCGATGCATGGATGGACGGCCGAGATTAGTCTGGGTGACTGAACAAAGAAGAGGCGAGTCGAGAACCCTCGTGTCCTCTCGACGCGGCCACCGCCCACCGCCCCCAACTCTGTCGGAAGAATGCCGCCGCCCATGGCGAAGCGCCTCCTCTCCTGCGCCCGCCTCATGGCGCTCCACCGCCCCATTCTGCCACCCGCGCTCACCCGCTTTCTCTCCGCCGGTCCCGCCGGCCCGACGACTAGTGAACCGGACAGGGGGGCCCCCCCCGCCGCTGCGGCGGCTGTGGTGGTGGAGGCGAGCGCCAAGAGCCGGAGGGAGGATGCCGAGGTCGGCTCGAGGGAGGGGTCTTCGGAGGACGACGAGGATTCAGGCCTCCCCTGGATGAGCTGGAGGCCTGACGTCGCCTGGCTCTCCAGGGCCCTCGAGCCCGCACATGACCTCATCAAGCAGTACAATTGGAAACCGTTTACAGGTTCGTCTCCAGCTTCACTTGCCGCCCTATTTCTTTGCCCTATTTCGTTTTATTATTACTCCTCAGCATTTGATCCTTCAGCGGCTTAAGAAAACGGTAGTTTTACCCCCTTAAAACTCACTAGGGTGCACTTGTTGATGATTGGCCAATAAGTTTGCAGCAAAGGGGAGAAATTGATTCGGCAAATACTAGTTTAACAATTACTGTATTGATGCTGGTAAGGCATGTTCTTGTTTTCTTTTCCTAATTTGGATCATCAGGGAAAAAAAATGTCACTCGGTTAGGAGATCCTGTGTAAACGGTTCTGCGTAAAATGGCAAACAAAGATTTCGATAGTTGTGGCCATAACTGAGAATTCAGACTATTGTTTCAGTTGAGGTTTGGTTTAGTTAGTGGTGAATCCATGCACAACTTTGTTATTCAAACACCACCATTATGTTATGATAATTTGTACACAATTGAAAGCTACATGTATAATAGGGCCTAAAGTTATACTACCTGAATGCAGCTTCTGGTGGTGGGGGGAACATCCCGGCAAGCACCCGTACGTTTAGCGAGATCCTAAGTGACCTCCAGCGGAGTAAGATAAGCATAAAGGACTGGAGCCTTAGTGATCTTACCATTGGTCTCTACCTCATTTATCTCAGCCAAGCTTCCTCAAAGAATGCTGAAACCTTCAAGGGTGTTCAGATTGCCTCTAATAAGATGGTATGTCGTTTAGGCTTGATTTCATAATAAAATATTCAGGTGGTGTAGTTGTTGGGTCATAATGAACAAGTATTATCTGGCTACACATTATCTATAGCAGTCAATCAACCATTTTCCTAAAACAAGAAACCATATTGGCTGGCTATGATGACTGAGTATTTGGAGTTTCATCCTATTTAAACTGCCTTTTGCTTCTCAAAAGAACATTCAATACACTTCTAACAGGGATTTATATCTTTCATTTTCTAGGTTCAAGAACTAATTTATCACCTTGAACTTGCAAGAGGTTGCTATAAGGGTAGTGCGACTGGGCTTGCACGGTATAGCATGCTTCGGAAGAGAAATGTTGTTAAGTTTGTGAAAGACTCTAGTATTTTGAGACCTGGATATTACATAGGAATTGACCCGAGAGCAAAACTGGTGATTCTTGGGATTCGTGGAACTCACACAGTATATGATCTTGTTACTGATTTGATTGCTCTAAGCGATAAGAAGGTTTCACCTAGAGGTTTCTCAACACACTTCGGAACATATGAGGCTGCTCGTTGGTACCTTCGCCATGAGTTGGGAGTAATAAGAACATGTTTGGAAAAGCACCAGGTGGGAAAGTGTGTTGCTCTGTATTAAGATGATATTATCATCCTTGTTCCCTCTATTTATCATTATTTTTGATGCAGGGTTATAAGTTGCGCTTGGTAGGGCACTCACTTGGAGGAGCGTCGGCTGCTTTGCTTGCTATAATGCTACGAAAGAAGTCTAAGGAGGAGCTTGGTTTTAGTCCTGACATTATTTCTGCTGTTGGATTCGGGATGCCCCCTTGCGTGTCAAGGGAAGTTGCAGAGAGTTGTGCAAGCTATGTCTCTACTGTTGTACTCCAGGTTTTCTTGACCTTTTACTTGAATCAAATCCAGTTTCTAGTTTCTCCAGACTGCATGTCAAGTGTTTGTAACTGTGTGTTCGTTTCTCTCTATTCATTGCAGGATGATATTATTCCTAGGCTTAGTGCAGCTTCACTGGCAAGACTGCGAACTGAAATACTCAAAACAGATTGGTATGCACCCGGCACTCTATTAGCAATCGATCACCAAATTTAAAGAAGTTGACTTAACACATAGGAGGGAATATCAAGTTTGGAATGCTAGTGACTGACAAGACATTTCTTGTCAGGTAGAGTTTATAGAAAGGAAGTTTGTGTTAGTTGCCTTTCATATGATGACCTTAAACACCATCCTAGCACATGCAGATCTTGCGAGCAGGCATCAACATTTTAAGCACCGTTATCGGATATATTTTTTTGTACATACAATTGTTTTAATCATGTTTTGTAGGGTAAGTGTTTTGGAAAAGGAAGACTGGAAGCATATTGTGGATATTGTGACAAACGCTAAGCTTGTCGTTTCGTCGATTCAAGATGTGGCCCGGAAACTTGGTGATTATGCCAAAATGGTAACAGTATCAGCAGGTTCTGGTGAGTTAATCGTCTTCTGAATGAGGTCCTGTGGTGCAAATCGCAGAATTGTTTTGTCGAAGCAAAAGAGGGCTAGCACCATTTGATTTCATTGAAGGATCTTACTGAAACTGATCTTGCTATGTCTTGTCAGATGTGCCCAAAGATCCAGCTCGTCTTGCCAATTCCACTGAGGCCGTGGCCGTGTCTCCGAGTAAAAAGGACGAATATGTGCCTGAGGATCTATTTCTTCCTGGGACTCTATATTACCTCCAGAGGGATGTTGAGAATATAGATGGCGTAGAGGACGAGTCATACTCGCTGTGGAGAGGTGATCCAGGGGAGAATTTCCAGAGGATAGAGCCCGCACATGACCTCATCAAGCAGTACAATTGGAAACCGTTTACAGGTTCGTCTCCAGCTTCACTTGCCGCCCTATTTCTTTGCCCTATTTCGTTTTATTATTACTCCTCAGCATTTGATCCTTCAGCGGCTTAAGAAAACGGTAGTTTTACCCCCTTAAAACTCACTAGGGTGCACTTGTTGATGATTGGCCAATAAGTTTGCAGCAAAGGGGAGAAATTGATTCGGCAAATACTAGTTTAACAATTACTGTATTGATGCTGGTAAGGCATGTTCTTGTTTTCTTTTCCTAATTTGGATCATCAGGGAAAAAAAATGTCACTCGGTTAGGAGATCCTGTGTAAACGGTTCTGCGTAAAATGGCAAACAAAGATTTCGATAGTTGTGGCCATAACTGAGAATTCAGACTATTGTTTCAGTTGAGGTTTGGTTTAGTTAGTGGTGAATCCATGCACAACTTTGTTATTCAAACACCACCATTATGTTATGATAATTTGTACACAATTGAAAGCTACATGTATAATAGGGCCTAAAGTTATACTACCTGAATGCAGCTTCTGGTGGTGGGGGGAACATCCCGGCAAGCACCCGTACGTTTAGCGAGATCCTAAGTGACCTCCAGCGGAGTAAGATAAGCATAAAGGACTGGAGCCTTAGTGATCTTACCATTGGTCTCTACCTCATTTATCTCAGCCAAGCTTCCTCAAAGAATGCTGAAACCTTCAAGGGTGTTCAGATTGCCTCTAATAAGATGGTATGTCGTTTAGGCTTGATTTCATAATAAAATATTCAGGTGGTGTAGTTGTTGGGTCATAATGAACAAGTATTATCTGGCTACACATTATCTATAGCAGTCAATCAACCATTTTCCTAAAACAAGAAACCATATTGGCTGGCTATGATGACTGAGTATTTGGAGTTTCATCCTATTTAAACTGCCTTTTGCTTCTCAAAAGAACATTCAATACACTTCTAACAGGGATTTATATCTTTCATTTTCTAGGTTCAAGAACTAATTTATCACCTTGAACTTGCAAGAGGTTGCTATAAGGGTAGTGCAACTGGGCTTGCACGGTATAGCATGCTTCGGAAGAGAAATGTTGTTAAGTTTGTGAAAGACTCTAGTATTTTGAGACCTGGATATTACATAGGAATTGACCCGAGAGCAAAACTGGTGATTCTTGGGATTCGTGGAACTCACACAGTATATGATCTTGTTACTGATTTGATTGCTCTAAGCGATAAGAAGGTTTCACCTAGAGGTTTCTCAACACACTTCGGAACATATGAGGCTGCTCGTTGGTACCTTCGCCATGAGTTGGGAGTAATAAGAACATGTTTGGAAAAGCACCAGGTGGGAAAGTGTGTTACTCTGTATTAAGATGATATTATCATCCTTGTTCCCTCTGTTTATCATTATTTTTTGATGCAGGGTTATAAGTTGCGCTTGGTAGGGCACTCACTTGGAGGAGCTTCGGCTGCTTTGCTTGCTATAATGCTACGGAAGAAGTCTAAGGAGGAGCTTGGTTTTAGTCCTGACATTATTTCTGCTGTTGGATTCGGGACACCCCCTTGCGTATCAAGGGAAGTTGCAGAGAGTTGTGCAAGCTATGTCTCTACTGTTGTACTCCAGGTTTTCTTAACCTTTTACTTGAATCAAATCCAGTTTCTAGTTTCTCCAGACTGCATGTCAAGTGTTTGTAATTGTGTGTTCATTTCTCTCTATTTGTTGCAGGATGATATTATTCCTAGGCTTAGTGCAGCTTCACTGGCAAGACTGCGAACTGAAATACTCAAAACAGATTGGTATGCACTCAGCACTCTATTAGCAACCGATCACCAAAATTAAAGGAGTTGACTTAACACAAACATAGGAGGGAATATCAAGTTTGGAATGCTAGTGACTGACAAGACATTTCTTGTCAGGTAGAGTTTATAGAAAGGAAGTTTGTATCAGTTGCCTTTCATATGATGACCTTAAACACCATCCTAGCACATGCAGATCTTGCGAGCAGGCATCAACATTTTAAGCACCGTTATCGGATATTTTTTTTGCACATACAATTTTTTTAATCATGTTTTGCAGGGTAAGTGTTTTGGAAAAGGAAGACTGGAAGCATATTGTGGATATTGTGACAAACGCTAAGCTTGTCGTTTCGTCGATTCAAGATGTGGCCCGGAAACTTGGTGATTATGCCAAAATGGTAACAGTATCAGCAGGTTCTGGTGAGTTAATTGTCTTCTGAATGAGGTCCTGTGATGCAAATCGCAGAATTGCTTTGTCGAAGCAAAAGAGGGCCAGCACCATTTGATTTCATTTAAGGATCTTACTGAAACTGATCTTGCTATGTGTTGTCAGATGCGCCCAAAGATCCAGCTCGTCTTGCTAATTCCACTGAGGCCGTGTCTCCGAGTAAAAAGGACGAATACGTGCCTGAGGATCTATTTCTTCCTGGGACTCTATATTATCTCCAGAGGGATGTTGAGAATATAGATGGCGTAGAGGACGAGTCATACTCGCTTTGGAGAGGTGATCCAGGGGAGAATTTCCAGAGGATACTGTTGTCGGGCAATTTGATATCTGATCACAGATGTGAAAGCATAAATTATGCATTGAGAGATGTGCTCAAGACACTGCCAGCCACCATAGAATGAGTGATTTTTCTTGGTTTCTCTCAAATGCTTTTGTAATAGCTGGATTCGGTAGTTTGACCTGCTTATGGGTTCCTTTGACCTTTTTCCCAAAGGAGAGCCTGCCTTGGGTTTTTGTTGTACAGTACTAGTTGATGTAATGGAATGCTAACAATATGATGCAGCTCAAGATGGGGAATGTAATTTTGCAAAACTGCAAGTAGGGAAATGTACTTCCCCTCCCTTTTAGCTAGCTGAAGGCTGAAGCTACGAAATGTAACTGTCTACAAACTGTAAGAATTTTCCTTTGGATAAAGAATTGTTTTTCGTTTTTGGATGCATGAGGCTTCCTTGGTTTAATAACAAAGCTACAAGTTTAAATTTTTTGGTCTGCGCTAAATGGCCAGACGGTTGTGCCATTCATCATCAGATCAGAGCCGCAGTGCGAGTGATTTCAAGACAGTATCAGACAAAGTCATCAGCTAGTTTAAACATCACTGGAAACACAAGTCATTTATTTATCCATCGATTTTTTGTTACTACTTGCAGCAGCCATCAGGAGGAGGACTACTCGTCGGCGAGTTGGCCGCAGTCCTCGATGAGCACGCGCTCCTTGGTCTCGCCATCCTGGGAGCCGACGGCCTCCATCTTCTGGACGACGGGGTAGCCGTCGACGACCTTGCCGAAGACGACGTGCTTGCCGTCGAGCCAGGGCGTACGGTCGGTGCAGATGAAGAACTGGGAGCCATTGGTGTTGACCCCAGCGTTGGCCATGGAGAGGACGCCGGGTCCGGTGTGGCGCAGCTTGAAGTTCTCGTCGGCGAACTTGGCGCCGTAGATGGACTCGCCACCGGTGCCGTTGCCGCGGGTGAAGTCGCCGCCCTGGCACATGAAGCCGGGGATGATGCGGTGGAAGATGGAGCCCTTGTAGTGCAGAGGCTTGCCCGAGGCGCCCAGGCCCTTCTCGCCGGTGCAGAGGCAGCGGAAGTTCTCCGCCGTCTTGGGCACGGTGTCGGCAAAGAGCTCCATCACGACGCGGCCGGCCTTGGCCTTGCCGATGAGGACGTCGAAGAACACCTTGGGGTTCTTGGCCATGGCTGCTTGCTGGTGGTACCTAGATGTGTTCAGCAATCAGCACGGCAAAAAACAAAGGAGAAGCAAATAATAATGATCTAGTAGTAGTTGTTCGCGTCGTCATCCTAGCATGACCAGATTCATTCATGGTCATTTCGTTGTGGAGACGACGAGCACACACAGCGTTGATATTGCACAAAATTTGAGCTCAATAGGCCTTTGAATGAGACGCCTAGAAAGCCTTCGATATGTGCTTCAGATCGCAAACGACGGCAATGAGGGTAGGGACATGATTCTTCTACAATCAATAGATATACACAAACTAAAAAGAGAGGAAATCTCGGACGGGAACCTTGCTCTGCTGTTGCCTTGGGCCCTTGGCGATGGTGAAGAAGCAAAACAGAGAAGCGAAGCCGATGGCGGCTGTGGAAGGAGGGTGAGGGGGGGACAAGGG
Organism: Eragrostis tef; assembly: GCA_000970635.1. Classification (NCBI taxonomy): domain Eukaryota; kingdom Viridiplantae; phylum Streptophyta; class Magnoliopsida; order Poales; family Poaceae; genus Eragrostis; species Eragrostis tef. Next base: position 10,618 of record LAPY01003313.1, on the reverse strand, counting down.
AGACGAAGAGCTGATTAAAAAGGCACCGGGTTTCCTATGCTAGGGTTCGGTCACGAAATTAATGGGCCGCTTTCCTTACTAGTATGGGTCAACCATCCCTTCCCGTTGCACCGAACAATTGGGCCCAACAGGCCGTTAGATCAAGGAAACGAGGATTCAGTTAGGCCCAATTGCTCGCACAAATCCAGTTCAGCTCACCCAGAAACGTCCAGCCCAGTTAAGCGGCGAATATACCATTAGCTAAAGGCATATAAGCCGATCCAATCAGCAGAGAGTGGGGTTGACATGAGCTAACAATATACTACCTCTGATTCCAGGTCGATTTAGGTTTGTTCTACCTAGCTTTCACCATCCGAAAAAATATACAGATTCATTTGTCTCAAAAAATACACTATATACCACATGAAGTTGATGTTATTACATTCATCAGGAAAGTCATACATGCAACTTTTGCCATTCAAAAATCATAAATGCTTATCGATATGTTTAACCAAAGAATCATTTTTTTTGTGATTAACCAAAGAATCATATTGGAGACCATATCGATACCATTGTGTACTCGTATACTAGTACTAGAGAGTAAGCTGAAATACATCGCAACTTGTGTATGTCTAGCTGCCTAGCTATGCCCTACTACTCCTTTAGTTATTCAACTTAAGCATGCGCTGTTAGTAGTAACAATAACCAGACCAGGAGGACCACCTTTAGTTTAGCCATATGGAATCTAATCACTTTCATATTAATTAACCAGAAATTAAAGCTACTTTGGGTGATGAGGTGTCAATAAGTTCGACACAAATGATGAATATACCTTCTATACATATGACATACTTGTGATATATATAAATGGTTGGTTACTGTATTTGCTTACCGTTTTTTGACAGAAAATTTGATTTGATTACCATTGTATCTCTGCTCATCCAGTCCTAAGCATATGACGTACGTCCAGACAGCATAAAATGCATACATTCAGTTTATTATTCATTAAGAACGTTATATGAATACGTAGTTACAGCTATATAGTAGTAGTTAAATTTTGTGGGGGTTAAGAAAAAAGAAGTGGTCCATGCATGCATAAATGGGAACGGAAGTAGTCATCTTTTCTCTAAATTATATTCCCTAGCATCCATGTTGCACCAAGCGCATGCGCGGTGCGCCTACCCATTTGTGTGTTTTTAATTAGTCAGTTGAATGAAATAAACTTTAGTTACTGATGCAGAGCTGTTGAATTAGGTATACTACGAAACAAGTGCAACCCCGATGTTCCCATCAGTTAGCTCACCCTCCTATATGTATCCTTGCAAGTCCCTTTCCCCACCATACACATACAAACCACTGACCTAAGCAGCAGCCATTATTCTCCTCTCCGCCAACCCAGCTTAGCTCGGAAATCAACAGGAGGTTAATTGGATCACCATCACTTGGGAGTTGGGATCGATCTGCAGTTTCATACATCTCATGTCCAGGTATGGATTTTCGTAGCTTCTCCACACATCAATTTTATGCATATATATGCCCAGTCCCCTTTCTTTACCCCCCAAGTACAACAACACCTTACCTTGCTGGATCCATCGATCTGCCCGGCCTTTACATGGATTGCTGTCGATGTATGGATTACAAAGACGCAGATCGAATCGAGTCGCACAGTCTCTGCTTGACATCATACTAGTTTATCTTTGTGTGCACGAATTCTAGGAGCAAGAGTTTAGGACGGAGGAGAAAGAAGACTAACTAAGCAAGCAAGAAAGCAAGAAAGGAAGAAGTACAAGCTGGCGAGCCGGTGGTGGGACGAAGGGCGGCTGGGCCTCCCGGCGACCACGGAGGCGGCCCAGAACCCGCTTGCTGCCACTTCACCAGGCTCCGTCGACAACAAGAACCCGCCGGGCGGGCAAGACATGGCGGCGGAGCAGAGCCAGAGCGGCGGCGCAACAAGTGGCCAGCAAGACGACGACGACCAGCAACCGAACGGCGGCGCGGCGGCGGCGTTGCTGGCCGTGAACCGCCGCCCGCGCGGGCGTCCCCCGGGGTCGAAGAACAAGCCGAAGCCGCCCATCTTCGTGACCCGCGACAGCCCGAACGCGCTGCGCAGCCACGTGATGGAGGTGGCCCCCGGCGCCGACGTCGCCGAGTCCATCGCCCACTTCGCGCGCCGCAGGCAGCG
>LAPY01003312.1:30351-49131 GCA_000970635.1 Eragrostis tef | reverse complement strand
TTTGAATGTGAAATGAATATCATTGGATTCATCATCAAAAACACTTTAAAGCTAACTTATACACTTAATTATTTATAAAAATATTTATAAATAAAACGAAGGGTCAAAGTAATGAAAAAAGTCAATGGCATCATATAAAAAAGAACGGAGGCAGTAGATCCTGACAGTATGGGCTGAGCGACTTGGGCCGTGTCTGCTCAGTACGGGCTACAAAATCTGGGCAAGCTTTGCATGTGGAGCCCGAACTAAGGCCTTGTTACTAAGAAATGCAGCCCAAACAAGGAGGATACTTGATGCATACTCTATTTTTTTTTTGCAAAATAGTTGGTATTCCTGGAAATACCCAGCCATTATGATGGGTCTCTTCCATTATATTAGGGCAGGTACAATGCTACACATAAGCGGTCTCAAAGCCCGTCTTATGCAATGCCACGTAGGATATTTGATAAGGTGGAAGAGAGAGAGGGAGAAAAAAGAAATAGGCGGTTGTTTCGCGAGACAACCACCTTAAGCGCTAAAATTTAGGAGTATGAGACGATTTACACACCATTATACGAGTTGTGGTTGCCATGCAACTCATAAACATACATTTTCTCATCTATAAATTAAGAAGAAATGCAATTATTACGAGACAATCGAAACAATCATGTATTGTATATGTGGTCTCATAAATCGTCTTATGCTTACATGTCATAGATGAGACCACCTATGAGAAAACCTCTTTGTACCTGCCCTTATACAGGAGTCCACCAGATCCTCATCTAAGGGCAGTGAAATAACAGTAGACCAAACCCTCCCGCCCCCACCACCACCCACATACACACACAAAAAGAAACCCACCAAAACCAAAACCATCGCACTGTTTCTTCTGCTGTAACATCCTGTTCTTTTTTACCATTAAAAATAATGGAATATTTAGGTATTTTTAATTATCAAAAATTCTATACAATTTAATTGAACATAGTTTAAGCCGTGTAAATATACTGTAAATTTGTTTTCCAAAAGAAATTCATTTGAAAACTGACCGTAATTAACTTTGACCTTTTGGATTAATTTCGGCTGCTCAAATTTGAACTTGCAATTTCGGAAATTTCGAAACCTAGTTATAAGTCTAAACGCTCTCCTCCTCAAAGACGACCAGCCCGAAAACAATTTGCTTCCTCTTCGTTTTCTGCATTGCTCAAAAACCCACCATGGCAGGCCAACCCAGCAAAACCTTTTTCGGTCTAGCCCAAGTCCGCACCGATGCGCTGCGCCGTTGTCTTTCTCACGCTGTTCATTTGAAAAAAGAAAAAAAAAATCTTTCTCACGCTGTTTACTTGTCATTGGTTGTAGTGCTCAAAAAAGAAAAAACTTGTCATTGGTTGTGACACTGAATGAGTGCACTGGATCAGGGATATATCTGATAGAGTGATTGTGCTTGCGTTTGACGTCGGTGGCATGGAATCAGACATGACAATCAACCGTCCGTCAGAGAACAGTTCCGTTTTGCTGCAACAACTGTGTAACCTATAGCAGCATTCTACCAAGATTTTCAGATAGCATAATGGTAGTAATTGCGACTTTACAGTATCGATCAGGCGAACCTCCCAGACGAGGAGCGAAGCAACAGGTTCCTCAGGCTGCGGCCGCTCTCCTTTCTCCGCTTTCCCTCTCCCCGCGCGTCTCCCTCGGCGTGGGCAGGGTCGGCGATGGCGAGGCCGGACTCGAGCCTCCGCGCGACGGCGACCAGCTCGTACGTGTCAAACAGCGACCTCGCGAAGTCCCACGTCTTCTCTCGAGGCGGAACTGCTTCCGCGGCCGCCGATGCTGCCATGGCCTCCAGCTTGAACCGGGACGGCCGGTACCTCGCCGCCCTGCCCGCGCGGTGCCGCCCGCGGGTGGCCCGACTGCGCGTGCCACGCCTGCGCCACCGCCTTGAACAGCTCCACGTCGACGTCGGCCGCCGCACGTGGCTCCGGCGCCGAGTTCTTCTTCATGATGGGCGCCGCCGTGCGGCCGCGGGCGGATGCGCCGCCGTGTCCGTGTTGCGTTCCGCAGGCGGGAGCGGGAGCCGTTGGTTTGGCGGGTAACGGTGGCCATTGGCTTGTCCGCGTGTCACCCTGCCTCACGTCTCCCAGGCTGAGCGCAAGAGCCCAGAAGGCAACAAAACTAGTGTCACATCGAAGTGTATCATCAAAATCTTTGCACACGACAAAGCGAGAGAAAAATACTTAAAAGATTTAGCGACACCAAATAAATGCTCGAGAAATCTTTTGCTCAAATCCTTCTGCCGTTACTGGAGTTCACCCATCTTGCTCAGGATCGCCTTCTCAATGACGTACGTTCTTTCAAGGCAGAAGCCATATGCCCGGATCAGCAGCTCATTTCATCGGCGACTTATGGCATAGGCACGTTGCAAAACTGCTACAAGTGTTCCATACCCTGCAAATATGGCAGACAACATATTAACAGGGCATGTTAAACATAAAAACAATTATAGGAAGGAAACACTTTGGTTCGTTTGCATGAACCACGCCTGAGTTTATTTTTGCAAGAATAGTGCGGCATGCCTATTCCTTATGTCAACAATATCTCCTTGAAGTGCTAGACTATGTCGTAGGCCCCTTTTGGACATTGACCTAACAATGAGTCTCGGAAAAAGCAGGTTAAGTGAGCATCCACATCCAGCTGAGAAAAGGCCACTTCAATTTTTATGCATGAGGAGAGCACATTGAAAAGTTCAGGTTCCAAACTAAAATCATGACGGAGTGGACCACCATATCTTCGCCTATTGGATGAAACACATGAAGCACTGAAAATGGTTGATACATGAAAGCCACTGCCACTGCCGACAGGCGTGAGCGTTCAAAATCCCAAACGCCACTAAACTGGAAGACTCCACGCGTATATTCCATAGTTCCACGTGATTGCAAACTCTGTTCCGTCGTATCAGAGTTTTAATCTTTGTTGAAATCATACTGCCAAGACACGATGAATCTCTGAACAAATTGCGCATTCATCATGGTCCATTTGCCACCAGGTCTTGGACGATCCCTTGATACGTAGTGGATTGCTTGGACCTGTCCTGGTCAGTACATGAAATGGTAACTTGTGGGAGATGAGCACATGAATGCGACCAGTGCGGGCTGCTGCTTCCCGTCTCCGGAGCCTGGAGGAACAATCCATATCCTGTAACTGTGCACCACACGTAAAAAGCGATTCTCTCTTGATGATATCAAATTTTCTAGGTGAATGAACTATCGTCGCAACCGGGAATGCATGGGTATGCAGTCTGGTGGTCATAGGGCTAGGAGTATTTTGCTAGCGGGAATATTTGACCGGTCACTTCGTCATGCACTGATGCACAAAGCTTCGAGTGGTTTGGGGAATAACTTTATTGCCAGCAACAATTGCTTGGAACTGCAGACTGAGATTCAGACATTCAGACATCCTCGGTTTACATCTATGCTCTTTTAAGGGAAGAAGACCCCGTCCCTCGCAGACTCGAGGATCAAACGGAGCAACAAGATATTTTTGCCAAAAATGACAAGGTGCAGCGCATATTCGTGCAAGATATGCTGCTTATGCTCTATGTTAAGTTGGCCCGACTGACAGACAGGACCGTTTCCAGTTCTACCCTCAGCTAATATCCATCCAAGCCCTCGAAATTTGACTTTGTTACTTTCATACTTTTGGTGATGCTGACATGGATAGGACATCATATATGTATGCGTGCCAAATGTCCCTATTCCTTGTGCCGTATGGTTCTTCTGGGATCACTTGATACGTGCTGGCATCAGAAATGACAAACTTTTTTTTTTTGATCTTAGAAATGACAAACTAGTAGCAAGAGACTAGTTGAAGATCGGCTCGAAAATAATTTGTTCGGATATGGCCTTTGAATTGTTCTGTTGATGCTTCTTAAAGTGTTTTTTGGGAAGCAGTCCAATTCTGTCGTTGTTGATGGTAAACCCTCGCTGACTAGTTTCCAGGCTATGTTGTGGTTCTTCTTTCCCAGTTATGATTTTTTATATCGGAATTTACTCATGACTTGTGGATAATGACCTATGATTGTGAACTCATCGATAATTGTGAACTCGATTGCTCAGCCGATCGCTTGTTACGAAGCAAGGAAACCACCTGCTCGTTTTGAGAGAGAACAAAGGTTCCCCCATTTTGTAAGCAAATGTTGGTTTATGCATCTTTTGATGTCTACTGCACTACCATACGATCTAGTACTCCATAAGATCTAGTTGCAAACATAGACGCAGCCAAGCTCAATAGTCCACAACATTTCCAAACAAATTCAGGCTTTGACAGAGCTTGGGACAAGATACTGTTCTGCTACGGCTGCGGGTATGCATGAGGAGAGCACATTGAAAAGTTCAGGTTCCAAACTAAAATCATGACGGAGTGGACCACCATATCTTCGCCTATTGGATGAAACACATGAAGCACTGAAAATGGTTGATACATGAAAGCCACTGCCACTGCCGACAGGCGTGAGCGTTCAAAATCCCAAACGCCACTAAACTGGAAGACTCCACGCGTATATTCCATAGTTCCACGTGATTGCAAACTCTGTTCCGTCGTATCAGAGTTTTAATCTTTGTTGAAATCATACTGCCAAGACACGATGAATCTCTGAACAAATTGCGCATTCATCATGGTCCATTTGCCACCAGGTCTTGGACGATCCCTTGATACGTAGTGGATTGCTTGGACCTGTCCTGGTCAGTACATGAAATGGTAACTTGTGGGAGATGAGCACATGAATGCGACCAGTGCGGGCTGCTGCTTCCCGTCTCCGGAGCCTGGAGGAACAATCCATATCCTGTAACTGTGCACCACACGTAAAAAGCGATTCTCTCTTGATGATATCAAATTTTCTAGGTGAATGAACTATCGTCGCAACCGGGAATGCATGGGTATGCAGTCTGGTGGTCATAGGGCTAGGAGTATTTTGCTAGCGGGAATATTTGACCGGTCACTTCGTCATGCACTGATGCACAAAGCTTCGAGTGGTTTGGGGAATAACTTTATTGCCAGCAACAATTGCTTGGAACTGCAGACTGAGATTCAGACATTCAGACATCCTCGGTTTACATCTATGCTCTTTTAAGGGAAGAAGACCCCGTCCCTCGCAGACTCGAGGATCAAACGGAGCAACAAGATATTTTTGCCAAAAATGACAAGGTGCAGCGCATATTCGTGCAAGATATGCTGCTTATGCTCTATGTTAAGTTGGCCCGACTGACAGACAGGACCGTTTCCAGTTCTACCCTCAGCTAATATCCATCCAAGCCCTCGAAATTTGACTTTGTTACTTTCATACTTTTGGTGATGCTGACATGGATAGGACATCATATATGTATGCGTGCCAAATGTCCCTATTCCTTGTGCCGTATGGTTCTTCTGGGATCACTTGATACGTGCTGGCATCAGAAATGACAAACTTTTTTTTTTTGATCTTAGAAATGACAAACTAGTAGCAAGAGACTAGTTGAAGATCGGCTCGAAAATAATTTGTTCGGATATGGCCTTTGAATTGTTCTGTTGATGCTTCTTAAAGTGTTTTTTGGGAAGCAGTCCAATTCTGTCGTTGTTGATGGTAAACCCTCGCTGACTAGTTTCCAGGCTATGTTGTGGTTCTTCTTTCCCAGTTATGATTTTTTATATCGGAATTTACTCATGACTTGTGGATAATGACCTATGATTGTGAACTCATCGATAATTGTGAACTCGATTGCTCAGCCGATCGCTTGTTACGAAGCAAGGAAACCACCTGCTCGTTTTGAGAGAGAACAAAGGTTCCCCCATTTTGTAAGCAAATGTTGGTTTATGCATCTTTTGATGTCTACTGCACTACCATACGATCTAGTACTCCATAAGATCTAGTTGCAAACATAGACGCAGCCAAGCTCAATAGTCCACAACATTTCCAAACAAATTCAGGCTTTGACAGAGCTTGGGACAAGATACTGTTCTGCTACGGCTGCGGTAACTGCCAAGTGCCAATTCTGGAGAGACGGGGTGGATATGGTCATGATACGGCGCGGACATTTCAAGATTGTTGGACTCCGATGGGTCAATCCGTCAATGAGCAGCTCTAGAACGGCTCAAAAAAAATAATCGTGCGTCTCATTACCAGTACAGGTCGTAGTGCAAAATGGCACGTTGGTCTTTGGGTGGCCGGCTTTTGGATGTCCCTGGAGGCAGATTTGAAAGAAGAATAATGCAAAACTTTCTTTCCGCACATCAATTGAGTAAGGCCAGCGTAGCAGTATATTGCCTTCCTTTTATATGACACGGTATGATCCCTTCTTTTTTATCTTTTGTGAGGGACGGTATGCTCCCTTCTTACTCCACAACTCAAATAAACCGAAACAACTTTTTAGGGCGTTTTCTTGTCCTGGGAGTTGAAATAGGACATACAGTTTGTTGAACGGAGAGCATAATGTATCTTTTCGTAGTGGGTTTGTAGTATGCTTTTTCAAAACTAATTCGCTGAACACCCTGTTCGGTAGGTTGCGGCTGCAGAAAAATAACATATCATCAGCTTAGTAGCACCCATGAGTGCCTCACCATCAACCATGCTAATTAGTATTTTGTATAATCGACTACCCGGTCCGTGCTCTGAACGTGCATCAACTGGGCAAGTAATAAAGCGTTAGCCACGAGTGACCGAGTCCAACAAACAGCACAATGATGATTCATCCGCTCGTGCCGTCTAGATCATCAGCGGACGACGAGACGACTCGCTTGAAGTCGTCGTTGATCGAGTCGTAAATCGAGCGCTCGCTGTATCGGTGATACGCTCTGTGTAAGCGAGCCCCACACAGATAAGTCGTCGCCCATCCCTAGCTACGTGCTACGAACGGAAAGCAGGCGGAATCCGCTGCTTGCGACGACACGGAGGAACCAGCTGCCAGTCGCAGCGTTTTCTCTGAAGAATAGTTAGAGGTGAATTTACAGAATCAGTGTGCTAAGCTAAATTAGGAACTGTCTATGAGCTTGAGAGCCTAGGCACAGTTTTACACATTATCGATGTTATTTGGCCAAAAAACGGCACAATTAGCAGCCGACTGAAACTGCACACAGAATTCTCTGCCTCTCTCCCCTCAAGCCTCATAAGGTTCTCTCCCCTGCCAAACCTCTTTCGAACGCATGAATTTTTACAAGAATTCCAAATGTTCCACTGCAATCAGTTCGATTCCCTCAGGATTAAGCAAAAATGATAATCATAACCTGAATTTCAAAGAGGCTACTGATGTGGTTGTGGTTGGGTGGGCGCCGATCGACAGTTTCCGCCGCCCGCATAACACCAAGCCTTGCGCGACTCCAAGCGCAGCTGCCGCTGCCTCCATGTGGCCGTGCCTCGCGCCCATGTGAGACCTTTCCGCCCTTGATTGCCGGCGACCCCATTCAAATCATCGTCGCGTTAAAGTAATCACAGCACGCTGAACTGTACTTTGGACCTTGTATAATCCTGTACATTCTCGCGTACCATACGGCATGTGATCGGCGAATTATACTACTGCCCATGTCTGATGAGTCATGTCAGACCACGGATACGTATGGCACCGCCGTCTGGTAGTATATTCGCACGCCGGCTTTGAAATCGGTTTATGTTTCGACATGCACAGAGATTGCTTAAACATTAGTATGATGCTACTATAACTTTCATTTTCTGGTGGTGACTTTCTTTTGCATGGTTTCCTTTTTTTTTGTCTATATGTGTGACCACCGGAACTTCATTCATGCATGGCACAGCTGCTGGTAGTACCACCTGTATGATTGTGCGGTCATTTGGTAGTCAACACAAGTCAGCCGGCAAGAGCAACGTCCACCAACGCGCCAGCGTCGTCGATACGCGCCGCGTAACCTTCAGTCGGAAGCAATGAAATCAAATGTTTCTCGTCGTGGAAATTTGGACGGGTGAATTATATACTGCACTGATGATCCAGGTGTCGCGTGATCTCGTCCAACCGTGCGTGTTTAGCTGACCAGAAAGCGGCGCCGCTCCTCTTCACCGGGTCCCAAAGCCACTGCTACTTACGAAACGTTTCACGCTTTTTGATCCCGGCGATTTGGAAGACGCGTTTGGTTGGCGACTACGGCCATCTTGTTGATGGCCCATGGATTTATCTAGGAGCAGCTGCGGTTTCCAACGGCCAAGTTCTATGGCCGGTACCGTGACTGCCAGGTGGGTCCTGGCCGGTCGCGGCAGATAGCCAAACTGAAAGGTACTCAAAACGTTCAGTAGTTGCTCAACGCTAATCGGGTCAGATCGAACCGTTACGTGAAGACAGTATCCCTCTGTTTGGATTAAAAATACAGCCAAGATTTACGTCCAGATCGGAAACATCTTGACATCGTGGGAGTCCCTGTTTGGGCACAGAATACCCAAAACAAGCAAGCAGAACGGATGAGAGCAAAAGCACCAATATCTCTGTCCCCAAAATGTACAGCAACACAAGCAGAACGTGCTGCTCCGGCCACTTGAAACACCGTCCCCGACAAAGACCACCATTTGTTTGGCCGGCGACAGCGCGCATTAGCAGATGAGCTCCCGGTCCGGATCGAGCTGTTTCTCGCCGGATCCGATCGAACTCATCCCATTTTCGCTTTTGTTTTAATGCTAGTTGAATGAGCCTGCACAAGCACAATACGGATCGGCCAGCCAAGCCAACATGTCGAACTGGTTACAGGTGTTTGAGGCGTACTTGGCCTTTCTCTGTTGTCCTTTCACTTATACGAGAAAGCGGCGGTTGACGAATTCTTTTCTTAGAAGTAGAAAGCTAAAGGGCAAGAGGGCTGATTATCCTAATGACTGAATTTTTGAAAGACTTGTTCAACTGAGTTTTCCTTGATTTAGCAAAAAGGTTTTCAACTGAGTTGTTGTCATGTCCGTGAACCATAATTTCCGAGAACTAGAAAATATCAAGCTTAAATTATCTTTAAAAATCCATTGCTTAGTTGGTAGTATAATCCTAGTACTGTGTTGTCTCCATTATAATGCAGTGTAAGATTCGCTGCCTATGTTGACTGACTCCAACAGACCATAGGCAATCCCAAATATGCCATTCCAAGCCACACTGTACACCATGCAAGCCGCTCCAACAGGTCACGCAAACTGAACAAGCAAACTGCCTTTGAGGAGAGAGACGAGGTAAAAATACACTCCCTCTCTCCTCGAAAGGCAGCGGCGGTACGCGGGGCTGCCGTCCAAGCGGGGAAGCAGAGGGGAGCGCGGCGCGGAGGAGCGCCGGCGGAGGCGAGCGCGGCGCGGCGGCGGCCTCTGGCTGGACCTTGGCGTGCGCAGGGGACGCAGGGGCGGAGGATGCAGGTGGTCGAGCTTCCTACAGCGCCGCCAGCAGCGCCCCTTTCTGCTCCTCCCCTCCGAGCTGCTCCACGAGATCCTCCTCCGCCTTGCCATCCCCGCCGCTCCTCGCCGTCGATTCGAACAGGGCGTAGCTCGATAGTTAGGACGCTGATTCATGGTAAGCTGTAGCTTGACTGCCACAGGTGGCGAGCTCTCTGCAGCCGCAGAGACTCCGTCTTCTTCGCCTCCGTCGCGTGCACGGTGGTCGGTGGCCCTCGTCATCCTCCCGTCCGCACTGCGGCTGCGCGCGCCTCTGTTTTTCCTCTCCCGATGGAAGCTTTCCTCCCCGTCTTCCATTCTTTTTTCCCCAAAGCGTTGCTCACTGAAGCTCAAATCCTGAGCTCGCCCAGCCACCATAGTCCATCCCCACCAAAGCTGCTGCACCTAGAGCTGCACAGGAGGCTCCCGAAGCTCATCCCCGTCATTCGTTTCTCCAGTCCTGCACCGAGGAACGAGATCGACATCCTTTCTTCATCATGGCTCGCGGTTGAGCACTTGAGCTTCACCAACCTCGCGCGGGACAGCCCTCTTGCAGGGTGCTGCCAAGGAAGCAGCGCCACCTCGACACGGCCCGACGTCAATTGGAGCTCGCAGCGCCGAGCCAGGCCACCGAATCGACGCCGCGCCGAGCCCGGTCGCCTCCCATGCCTCGCGCCGCAGTCGCGCTCTGCAGACAGCGGCGCCGCCCCGCAACCTCAAGCGCCACCGCGGCCACCCCCGCCCCGGCCTGCCACCCACCGCGACGCAACCCGGCCCCTGCGGCCCCTGCGCCGCCATGGTCTCGCGCGGCGCGATGGAGTCCCCTGCTGCGCCGTGGCTTCTCGTTGTGCTCGCATGTAGAATACAGCAGGTGGGGCGATGGTGCTAGTGCTACTACAGAGGACGGCGGGGGTGCTCGAACGGAGAAGCAAGTGCGGAGGCGACGGCGACGCGCGGCGCAGGGACAACGAGCGATGCGATGCAAATGGCACAGCTGTTGGAGACGGTGTGTTGCGATGTGAAGACAAGCAACTGTACACAGGGGGCAATCTCCAATTTGCCTCTCAAAAATACCATCTATTGTTTTTTTTTTTGATACTTATCGTACTCAAATATATTAGCCAAATAAACCAGAGTACAGAGAGAAGAGAGGCACTCCCTTCAAAGTACAAAGCACCCCGACATAGGTGTAGATACTTAACAGAAACAAAATAGTAGGAACTACTAAACAAGCAACTGACGAGTTGACTGCCGAAGAGCTGCCTGGAGGGCTTCGCTGCATTAGCGTAGGTTGATCGAGGGCCTTACTGTCTGCTTGAGAACATATCGTCGGTGAAGCTGAATGCGTATGTCGTTCACCAGGACGCAGATGAAAGGCAGAGCCAGCCAGCGCCTCTAAAAGGCAGAACATTCAGAGCCAGTCCGGACCACCCGTGACGGTTGATAGTCTTGAGACTTTGAACACGAAATGTTGCCGTTACCGTAGACGTCGAGGAACCATAGACCGTAAAAAAGCGCCTGTCTTGTGGTCTCTGGTAACACAGAGTAAAGCACAAAGTATCGCACACACCACAAACACGTAGCATGACACGTGCCTGGATGAGGCAACGCATGGCTGCCACGTTGAGGCTGTCGCTGAGCACCAGAGTTGACCGGCGATGTCGTCGCCGCGGGAGTGAGGAGCCTGCTGAGTGGCCCATCGCCGGAGGAGATGTTGAAGAAGCAAAGGCGGCGTGTAGAAGATCTGCTGCTCCAACTCCATGATTGGGCGGCGGCGGCGTTGAGGTGGGTGCTCGGCGAAGCAACCGAGAGGAGCACGTCGGCTTGGCAGATAGGATGGCGTGCAGGAGAGCTGGACCTGAAGACGAATACGGCGGCGAAGCGCCGTTGATGGTGAGGTCGCGCTCGATGTAGCCCTTAGACGCCAGGGTGGAGCGGTGAGGAAGCCGACGACGAGGGGGTTGACGTGCAGCGATGGTGAATCCGGTCGCTCCGTTGCTCGATCCTGCACAGGAAGGCGTAGATCTGGTGACGGCCGACCGACGAAGATCTTGAACGCCGACGAAGGGGATGGAGGCTTGGGGCGCGAGAGAACCCGATCCGACCACCGTCTTCACGAATCCAACACCCTCAGGTGTGAATCTGTCGACGACAGACCGGATTAGAGGCCCCTTGCCTGCGATGTTGGTGGATGGAGGGACGAGGCAGTAGAAGCTTGCTTTATTGAAGAGGAGCTCCGAGCGACCGTCCTCACCGTCGAGCTCGCCGGCAACGGCAAGAACGATGATGGCGACCGCCCAGACCAACCTGAAACGAAAAAGAAACATGCGGGAGACCCAACTAGAAACCAACTGAAATCAGCAACCTAAACTACTTTATTCTACTGCGGGGTGGCTCCTCTCCACTCGCCGGCCGCCGGCGAGGTCGCCGAAGGCAAGGAGGGATGGGGCCGGATGGGATCTGGCGGAGGCGGCGAGGTTGGGGGCTGTTCGCGAGAGCTGTTTTCGGGAGCGAAGCGGTCGTGACCCCATCTATTGTTGGAGTCAATCTTAAGCACTAGAGTGCATTGCTACAATATATTCCTAGCCATGCACATCGGCACTAGAGTATAGTAGTACAAAGTAAATACTAGGGATGATTTTTGTCAATTTTTCCTAGTCATGCACAAGCACAATAATTTAACTTGTTTACAATATATAACATACGTACAAATTTCAATCGGAAACTTACAGGAAAAAGACTACACGGTACTTCACATGATCCGTCATCATGTAACCACAGCCTCTATCAAAAGAAGTAAGGAAGAAAAGAGGAAGACAAAATATAATAGTACAGCCAAACAACATCGGCATGTAGGAAGCATCCCGCCGAGATGCTCCCCTTGTCATCACATCTCAAATCCTTGTCACCGTCATCTCAATTCAAATCCAACCTGCACAGGCTGATTACTCTCCCAATTTGAGCTGGATGGATGCCCAATCCCAAACATGCCCCTCGATAACGTTCACACCCACATCTCCTAATGAGATGATCTCAGAAAACTACCCTATTGAGGACATCCAAGCAAAAATAACAATAATGTGTAGGAACATAGGAGTATTTGTTTCATCGTAGCATAAAGTTTAGCAGAAATTTATATTTTCCTTTTAGTTGTTAAAAAGATATGCTTTAATTAAAATCAATATGATATTAGAATATTTAATACAGGACATGACACGGTCTTGTGTTTGGGGCTGAGCTCTTTAAATAAGGAGATGGAGGGTGTCACTAGCACGAGGACAAACAAAGACCAGCTCTCCTCTCCTCGCCGCTTTCGTCTCGGCCAGCCACGCGCAAAGCAAACGGCTATAATTAGGCGCTTCCCAGAATCCCCTCCCCTCGCCAGACTCGCACTCGTTCCCCTCATCGAAGACCCTTTTGCGTTTCCACCCCCCGCGGTTTTCCCAAATCCAGACGCGCCCCTCGCCCGCACGCGGCGAGAAGGACCGCGGCGCGAGCACGCGGAACCCTCGAGGGCGCGTCCGCGAAAAACACGACAGCCAGGCACCGGCGCCCGCGGCGGCCGGCGGCGAGGAGGGCGGCCTGATCGTGCGCGCCATTGGAGCAGCGCGACGCGGGCGCGGGAAAAGGGGGAGACGCGTGCCGTGTTGACCCGCTCCACAGTGGGCGGTTCGTGCGCGTGCCCTATAACGTGGTTCGGGCGCCTGCTGCTGCTCGTTCCTCGCCGAGATGGAGTTGGGCTACTGCAACCGGAAGAAGACGGACAGCATCTGCGAGGGCGTCTGCGACGGCGAGGTGAGGCTCCGCTCCAGATCTGTCCCTTTCTGTTCCCGCCGCGTGGAGTCGGAGTCGGATCGCCCGGTCCGCGGGGGCAGCCCCCCGGTCTTGGCGGTGTCTGTCTTTTCCTCTTTCCTGCCGTTTCTTCGCGTTTTGGTTGGGCTAAACGCCGCATGCATCAAGCTTTGATCGCTCCGATTGCTCGTATCCGCACTGCTATTTTGCTAATCTGCGTAGAAGTTTCGGTTTCGATTAGATTCTTCAACCAGAGATGCTTGCTTAATTGTGTCCGCGGAATCTTTCATCCGCCGAGATGCTGGAGCGATGGGGATTAGGTGGTGATGCTAAAGAAATTGGCAAGCCTGGATGCTTCTGGCTGTGGTACAATCTCATGTGGGCTGGCTGAATTGGGTTGCCTGGCCTAATCCCAGAATCTTTCTTTCTCTGTAAAAGTTTCAGGCTTTTTTCAAAAAAATTCTCGATTGGTTCTTGTGATGCTGAGGGTTCATGCCGCAAAAGCAAGCCCATCACTGATAGATTACAGGGTGTTTTGGAAAGGAAATCTTAAATAAATTGTCGTTTTGCTTTGCTGTTGGTGGATCTGCACCAGCTCATCACTGATAGAGACATATTTTTTAAGAAAAAAATGCGCATATTCCATCAGTCTACCGGTTACAGTACTTCTTTAATCTACTGCACATGCAGTATTACAGTAGTAAAATAAAAGGTAATATTCTTTCGGTTGCAGCTACACATTCACGGGAGATATTTGTGTTCTCAACCTAGGAATTTGTGATAGCTGTGATGTTCCCTATGTTCAACGGTTGGCTTCATGATGCGTGCCATCTCTATAGGGCACTGATTTTTATTTTTCAATGTCAGGCTCTGCCTGAAGCGTCTCGCTACTCTATATACTTAACTAGCCTTTTTCATTGCCATTTTCACTTTACAGTTAAACCCTACTCCCGTCTTCTATTGCCCATCACGGCAAATGATTTTATCCCAAATCCTTTTTAAGCTTTGTCCTGGGTTAGGGGATCAGTTCTGTTGCATAACTTCATAGTTTGCACGGTACATTGGTCTTTGAATTGTTTGTACGTTACATTGGTGTTTAAGTGAATAAGGTGGTTGCAGATCTATTCTATCGCTTTTCTAATTTCTATTGCTGCCTGCCTGGTTTCTTATTTGCTTCCTGAATTTATTTGCAGCATGGTTCGAAGTCAGTTCTGAGCATGTCAAGGCTGAAGTGCGCACTGCGGGGCTTCGATTTGAGGGCACTCTTGATCTTATTGATCGGTGTGCCGCTTCTGATCTTTGTCATATATGTTCATGGGCAGAAGGTTACTTACTTCCTGCGTCCAATCTGGGAAAAGCCCCCAAAGCCCTTTCAAGTACTACCTCACTACTATCATGAAAATGTCACTATGGATAACCTCTGCAAGCTGCATGGATGGAAAGTTCGTGAGACTCCACGCCGTGTCTTCGATGCTGTTCTCTTCAGCAATGAGCTTGACATTCTTGATATCCGTTGGCATGAGCTTAGTCCATATGTATCAGAATTTGTGCTTCTCGAATCCAACTCAACCTTCACTGGCATAAAGAAGGATCTTCACTTCAAGGAAAACCGCCAAAAGTTTGAGTTTGCTGAATCTCGGTTGACCTATGGCATGATAGGTGGGAGGTTTGTGAAGGGAGAGAACCCATTTGTTGAGGAATCATATCAAAGGGTTGCTCTTGACCAGCTTATCAAGATTGCGGGCATCACAGATGATGACCTGTTGATCATGTCTGATGTTGATGAGATTCCAAGTGGGCATACAATCAACCTGTTGAGATGGTGTGATGATATTCCTGAGATACTTCATCTCCAGCTCAGGAACTATCTCTACTCATTCGAATTCTTACTTGATGACAAAAGTTGGAGAGCTTCGGTACACAGATACCGAGCGGGAAAGACGAGGTATGCACATTTCCGGCAAACAGATGACCTTCTGGCTGATTCAGGGTGGCACTGCAGCTTCTGCTTCCGCTACATAAACGATTTCATCTTCAAGATGAAAGCTTACAGCCATGTCGATCGGATTAGATTCAAGTACTTTCTAAACCCAAAAAGAATTCAACATGTGATATGCCAGGGGGCTGATCTTTTCGACATGCTTCCTGAAGAATACACATTCCAAGAAATCATTGCCAAGCTGGGGCCTATTCCAAGTACATACTCTGCTGTTCATCTACCCGCTTACCTGCTGGAGCAGTTCGATCAGTATAGATATCTTCTTCCAGGCAACTGCATGAGAGAGAGTGGCTAGCCACTACTGCAGTCTGTTGTAGCATGACCTGAGGCATGTGGACATCTCTGATGTCTCCTTGGAGGAACGCCCTGCCGTGGCGGGGTTGTATCTGATACGGTTGGCTGACTTAGTTGAGTGATCGCTTGGCTGCTGGTTGAGTTCATGATTTTGTACGGTGTAATGGAAACCTTGGAAGGCCTGACAGCACGTAGCGTATGCCTGATCGCTGCGTTCTTGTTTCTCAGAGGAGCTCAGCAGTGTGTGTGCTTATTTTATACCACCTGAGTTTTATTCATTACTTCCATGATTGATATGTGAACTCAGAAACTATTGTAGAATTCATACTGAGCGATATTCCAGATTTTTTCCTTCTTTATTTGTGCTGTACATTGTTTACTTACCTGATATACCATATATGCTTGTACATATTCATTCATTTCTGACATTTTGACTCAAATTCCCAGTCGCCTTCATCTCACTTTTGCGAGTGGCTTTTTCTGAGTTATTGTTCCCCTTTCTGAATATCTCAATTCTCCAACCTGTGCAACTGGTTGCAACTGACATATTTGCGATTCAAACATATGGTCACAGTGAGTGCCAAGTTGATAGTTTCCGTATAAAGAACGGTGCCTTTTGATGGCCGTTGCTGGTGGGTAAGATCTGCAGAGTGTCAAATCCTGTCCTGTTACCGTTGGCCAAGGGCCGTTTGGCAGGTTGGAATCGGGTAATCCATTTTGAATCTCGAAGTGAAAAAAGTGTTTGTTTTTGGCAAATGATCTGTCTGTTCAGCGACCTGTGTGGTGTGAGGACGGAGCTGGCTGGGCATGTGTGTGCATCGAGCAAGGCGGGTGGGAACAGGCTGTTCCTGTCGGGCGTCCACTTCAGCCAGATTGACAAACAATGCCGCGAATTGGCTGGTCGCCTGTTGGCTTGTGCACGCCTGGCAACACCCGCCTTCCTCTCTGGTGCGGCCCTACGCGCTTTGGTCCGTTTCTGTGTCCTGGGAGAGGGGGAAAAAATTGCACGTTCCTGGAACTGTAGTCCAGAGGATAGTAGATTCTACAGTTGTCACAAGAAGTGAACTTTGCTGGAACTTCATTGCGCTTTGTATATACTGTATAAGTACAATCTTCAAAACCAATGGGCAATGTTAGTATTAGCACGGAGCTAGTGGTTTCCGATCAATCTTCAAGGATCTGTTAGCTTGCAGAACATTGACCTAGTTTAGCTGGCTAGGCGTTAATGCCTTGATCAGCCTGTTCGGTAGGCTGTAGCCTGTTCGGTAGGCTGTAGCTGCAGCTTCGGCTGTAGAAAAATAACTGTAAACACTGTACAAAGGAGAAAAATAACTGCAAATAACTGCAAACGCTGCAGAAAAATAACTGTAAACACTGTAGCGGCTGCAGAAGAAATAATTGAAACACTGTAGTCGCTGCAAAGCAGCCAAGCGAACAGGCTGGATATTTTCTTGTGCCGGACGAGATATTTCGGCCCGGGCGCGTGCGCCGCTTACGCGAAAGCCGGAGCCGACCTAGTCGCGCCATCCACTGGTTTTATTTTTCTCGTGGATTTACGCGCGACAAGCCGCAAGTGGTCAGTCGGCGGCGCGTCGTACCGTATAGATACGGTGTCGCTGGCGTCTTCGTTGCTTTGATTGACCAGGCCATGGGCGCGGCATGGCCACCGATCGAGCACTCGCCGAGCCGCCGCCCGCGTCCCAATGGATAACGCTCCTGCGTTACATGTTGGGTCGGCTGTTGCGATGCGATGGACCGCGTCCTTTCTTTCCCTTCCCCCGGGCGAAGTCGCGTCTCCGTTGCTTCGCCGCAGGCAGCCCGTTGCGCGACACCGTGTGCCGTGTGGTGTCATTGGTGTGGGCGTACCTATCGGCCGCGGGTCGTTGTCGTTTGACTCTTCATCAGCGGACTACTTGTTGCCCTCGTCACGATCCGGGGCTCGCTCGTACGCTACGTGGCCAGGCCAGGCGGGTGCCTCGTTCGACTAGACGCGTGCCGTGATCAGGGATGATCGATCCGCGGTTAGATGTCCCGGGCGGGGGCGGAACTCGTGAGAGCGACGGCTGTGACGCCACACCTTGGATCGGATCGTGTGGTCATTTTCCGCCCCATTTCGCAGCAGAAAAGTTTCAAGAAACTGCGGGATAATCCTGCGATTTGGTCCGTACGACACGCGTCGTTGTGAGCCAAATTTAGGAGTATGTGATTCTTCCGTTGCAACCTTCCAAGTTTAGTGTATAACTTTTGTCACTTCAACACCTTATGCTCTGTCTTAACCGGCTACCGAGTCGTTCAATCACAAGAGTGCAGGACCGCCGGCACGTAGTATTTGGCTCGTGCACGCAACGCTGCACGGGATCGACGATCGATCCTTGGTAGTCCAACCTTTCCGGCCAAGGTCATGTCTTCAACCTCTATTTTATCCGCTACCGCAATGGTTTTCCCTCCTTTTTCTGAAGAATCTTCACGAGCTGGCTGAGCTGGATTTATAGGTACAGCTAAGTAGGTAATAATGCTTCTTTTATGAACAAATCAACCCTTTAAACCAACTACTAATTCAAGAATGACCTGATATGTTGACCGGCATTGGTCGATTCAGACGCGCGCGGAATCCATTCGAGCGTTGCATACGTGCGTAAAATTAACAAGGCGAACAAGATAAGGGACGTTGGTGACAACTTGTTGGAAAGCATAGGTTTGGGCGACGAGTCGTACCAAAAAGAAAATGTTAGAAGGCTCGCCTTCTGTCACGCCACTTCCCGTGTGACGATCTCCGCCGTGACAGCGAAGCTAAGCGGAGTTTTAAACATATAAACCCTTCATTTCCCTCGTGACAATTGAGGTCATCGTTTTCCTTTTTTTTTTGTAGAATGGGCAAATGGAAGAGCAGAGTATCGGCTTGTAATGCACAATCACGCTTTCTTCTGGTGTGACTCGCTTTCCGGCATGAACCAGGTTACCAGCAAACGAGAATTTTTGCCTTATTTGGGCCCCTTGTCGACAAACGCACGGCCCGAATGAGCTTGGACCGTTGGTCAATCCGCGGAGGAGGAGTACCCAGGCTACTGGGCTAGCGTGCATTATGGGTGGCCCGGCCCATTCAGAGCAAACGCGCGGGCCAAGCAATGCACCAGCGTGCAGTGCAGCGCGGGTGTGAACGAAACCGACGCGCTCGGGGCGCGTGCGCGGCTTGCGAAGGAAGGAAGGGGAAGGGAGTGGGGCGAAGGTAGCTGCAACGGTCGCGCCTCGCTTCACTGCTGCTCGGGGTTCCCGAGGCAACAAAGCAAGCACAGCACAACACAGCAGCACGACAGGTTCCGCGTCTCCCGGCCCGCGCCCGCCTCGTCTC
>LAPY01003311.1:50888-62291 GCA_000970635.1 Eragrostis tef | reverse complement strand
GCCTGGAGTTGGAGCTACAACTGCTCGCGCTGCTGGGCAAGCTGCCGGGGCTCATGCCGGCGCTGTACGCGCTCATCGCCGACGGGAGCCCGCACGCGGGGAAGAAGGCGCGGTGGCTCGTCAACGAGATCCACCGGCACTAGGCTGCCGCGGCCGCGCCGGCACCGCCGGCCACGGCTCCTGATCGCGTCATTCGTGTATAGTGGTAGTGTATAGCACACGAACCTGTGGTGTCAGTCACACGCACATTGTATATTTCATTTTTCTTGATTTTTCTTTCCTTCTTTTAGGTTTTGAGGGGTCAAAGTTGCATCTTTGTTGTAGGCTCGAGTTTTAGAAGAGCCGAGACAGATTTTGTTGTTGGTTGACATACGATCGAATACTCGAGTGGTCTATTTTTTTTTTTAAAAAAAGTAGAATATTCATAACTTCTGGTGTTTTCTGATGTAAAGACACAAAAATACTAGATTAATTACATAGTTTTGAGAGGATCTTTTTGCAAACGCTTATTTTCAGTCTCGTCTTCCTCTGTTCCTCACCTGCAGCCCACCATGGCCAATGCCTTGAACCTCAAATTAGCACGGGGAGAAGAAGAGATAGTGGTGGGAAGTGAGGGGAATCGAATGCCCATGATGTGGCGCAAGCATTTAATGTCAGATTTTGGATCAATGATGTGGGGATGGCGGTTGATTTTAGGGTAGAGGAGGCCATGGCAGGTTGAGCTCCATGGTGCGGCCATGGCAGGTTGAGCTACGAGTGGTAGGGCTGGAGGACGCCGAGGAGGTGTGGATGGGGCTTCCGCGCCGGATGGGTCCAGGACGCGCTGCCGCCTTGGCCTTGACATGCCGACGATGAGCAGATGGAGAGGAGGGCGGATCGCTCGCAGGCGCGCCTCGCGCTGCAGATGAGGGAAGAGGGGGAGGATGGGGCGCTGCTCGCACTAGAGAGGGGCGAGCCTGGCTGCGCCGCCTACTGGCGCCGGCGCGGAGAGGAGCGGCGTGCGGTGATGCTCACTGGCGGAGGGGAGAGGAGGGCGACGGGAAAAAGAACTCGCGAACCGGTACGCACATAGACGGTGGCATTGCGGGTAAATTCCTTCAACTCTCCGTTCTCACAGCTGCTCACAGCAGCTCTGAAGGTGCTGCGAGTTTTGCACTGAAAAAAGCCGGCTGTGGCTAAAAGCTGTTGGGTAGGAACGGGTCTTTAGTTTAGGTTTTGACTTTTTTTTAAAGCCACAGCCACAGAAAGCTAAATCAAACACAGCCATAAAATAGTTGTAAGTGGTCTTACATACTTCAAATCGTGTGTTTTCTCCTTTTTATGCGGAGCAGTGAATAGTGGATCGGCTAATAAGACTGCAATGCACGTTGTGTGAGACTTTTCATGACCAGCCTGCCTTGGAAAAGATGCTGATGGTTGCTTCCACGTTGTATTCAAATGCTTAATGGCTGCTTGGTTGATTTGGTTTGGGGTTCATCTTGCTTTGCGGTTTGGGATTCCGGAGGATGCAAGCCAGCAGCTGCTTTTGTTGGGTATCAAGGCTCTGTTCGTTTCATTTAGTCCTAAAGTTTAGTTTGGAGAATCTTGCTATTTAGAAGTATTAAATAAAGTCTAATGACAAAACATTTTTACAGATGAGTGCTAATTTACGAGATCTATCTAATGAGCCTAATTAATCCATGTTTTGTTATAGTGATGCTACAGTAACCATCGTCTAATCGCGGCTTAATTACCCTCGTTAGATTCGTCTCGTGAATTAGCACAGGGTTTGGAAAATAATTTTATAATTATACTTTATTTAATACCCTTAAATAACAAGATTCTCTGTCTTAAACTTTAGTCCTAAATGAAACGAATATGGCCCAAAGTCTTCAGGCAGCCAACAAGCAAGCGTAAACATTCATGCATAAATGCTTGTGCATAAATTCGTTTTCTTAAGATGTACTCCCTCTAGGATCCTAAAACAAGCCGTTTCCCTCATAGTTTCTGAATATGTAACGACAAACACTTGTTTGGAGATTAGGATGGCGTACGAACCAAACACAGTAAGCAAAGGCTTGTGGTTAGATATTGTTATTAATGAATACATATGTATATATCGTGACATCCGCATCAAAACAAGTAAGCCCGTCTAGCTCAGTCGGTAGAGCGCAAGGCTCTTAACCTTGTGGTCGTGGGTTCGAGCCCCACGGTGGGCGTTTTCATTTTTGCTAAAATTTGTACCTTGTGATAATATGAAATGTGAAGTTACTTTTAATAAAAAAGAAGACAAAAACTGAATTCTTTTGTAATTTTTTTCTAGTGGTTGCATTCCATGATTATTCATGAAGAACTTATGATAATATGAAATGTGAAGTTATTTCTAATAAAAAGACAAGAACTAATTTTTTTTATATTGAGAACCCCAAAAAATTATGATTTATTTTCGTTGGTGGGCTAATTATGGGCTTGTTACTAAGCACTTTCTCCCTAATCTAACTCGAACGCATGTTTGCCAGTAAATCACCTCTAGGTTTTGAGAAGTGAAATCTTAATTATATGCTTAATGGGTTTATTTTGAGAAGGAGAGAGAGAGAAAACTTAAAAAATTCATAGAATGAAGAAGAGAAATATAATGATTACTACATATGATTTTGAGTGAATCAAGTGGGTTGAAGCGACTTCCAATACGAAAAATATGTAATTGAAATTTTATGGTTATTTTTGTATCGATAGAAGAAATATATAGTATTATTTTCAACTTAGTAAAATGAAATGATTGCATTGCTTAGATATTTCTGTATTAGGAGATTAAGAGTGAGCAATTTATAGGAAAACAAATTGCAGAGGTGACCAGCATAAGATGGCCTTTGCATATTTTGAACGTTGATATTTTGTGTATTAATTTTTGTTCCAACATTTTGTCTTCCCTATTCTATTTTATATCAAATAAAATTAAACACCTTGTTTTACTAGAGGTTTTCATTTATTTATAAAAATTAATGTTGCCCAACAAGCTTTGAGAAAGAGTATGTGCACCTATTGTAACGCTCTTTGTAGTCCTTAGTTGTGATAGCACATCCTTTTATTAGCGAAGGGTCTCCTAATACAAATGATCTAAATGGTGGCGAATTAACCCACTTTTCAAACTATGCGAGTCTCTTATCTCTCATCTTTTTTGCTTGTGCCATTTGTTGCGTGGGTACAGCTCATGCCACATTCAGATATTGTATGGTCGTTGCTGTTCTTTCTTGATGTATATTTGATGTATAACTTGATTAAAAACGAATTGATACTTTGGATTTAGTGCTTTGTGAAGAATTTCTCCGGTTTGATGAAAACTGATCTTTGATAACACACGTGCCACTTAGTCTAATAACATACTTCTCGTCTTGAGATGGGATTTTCATGAATTACATGTTTCTAAAAATGGTTGAATTTAAATTCTAGAATAGTTGAATTAAGGTGCGTTCCGACAATACTCCGTTTATGATACATGTCCTTTCCAAGTTGGATAAATAAGGACCCCTAGAAGACTAATGCGCCAGTTCTTTTCAGTCGTTCTTTGATCGTTGTCCCGGGTACTGCCTGTTCTGTTCATCAACCTGTTAGCGGCTATATATCTGGCTCCTGCACGTAGCGACATAGCGTCTCCTTCCCTAGCTATAATTCATCAGTTTGTGTTGTGCGGTTGTGCTTCTGCCCCTGCCTTGCTTATAACAAAACGATTCAAAAGATTAAGAGCCGTCGGAGTTGTAGAAGTCAATGAGGAAATGGCACGTCCTTTGACCTTAGAACCCCTCAAACTTCCATGATGATAAGACCTGCCTGGAGTTGGAGCTACAACCTCTTGTGGCATTAGCTCATCAAGGCGGCATTTCGGTTGCAACAACAAGCATGTAGCTGTGAGCTAGAACGCAATTGAACTGAGAAAGATACATCGAGAACCCAGTAGCCCACACCTCCGACAGAAAACTGAGAAAGACACATGAACAAATCAGCAGCTTCCTCAGCGATTCATACGGACGCGGTCTCGTGACAAATCAGCAACAAGCGAGCAAATCGGATATGCTCTGTCGGCAGCCGAGCTGTCGATGGGCGTGCGAATAATTGGGAAGACGAGATGTGGCAATTCTTTACTTAGTCATGTACTAATCAAGGAGTATTAAAACACTGATCCAGCATCGATCAATATTAAAATGAAAGCACTACGATTTTCCGCAATTATCAGCATCGACGTAGCAGCGCACAAGTGCTTCTCGAGAACGGCAGTATTTGAACAAGGGATTGGATTGGTTGACGACAAGAGTACTACTAATATTCAGATGCGTCTTTTTGTGTTTGTGCTCCACTGGAATTTCATAGGAAAACGGGAGGATATTTCTTGAGTGCTTGATGGCAGCTGGTCGGCAGCGGCAGGTGGATGCTGGAAGCAGCTGACGAACAGGCTGTGACTGCCTCGCGAGTTGTTTATTATCTAAGAATACGTGTTTAATGAATGCATATACTTGTATTTTTGGAAAAAACAGAGGATTTGTACACCTGTGTTTACAAGGATTCGTACAGGCTAATACTTATTTTCTGGTTGGTCAGTCATGATCTCTGATACTGCACTCGTCTAATTTTCTAGTGTCTAAAGTTAGGGTGTGTTTGGCAGGGCTTTTGCTTATTGAGAAAACAGCTTATTCAATAGTTTTTCTGTGAAAACAGCTTTTCTGACTTATTCTGGCTTATCTGTAAAACCTTTTACAGCTTATCCTGTCAAGCTGTTTGGCAAAACAGCTTATCCTGCCTTTTCTGAAAACAGCTTATCCTGTCAAAATGACCTAAATACCCCTGTCTATTTGAGACATGGCTAAACACAATTGAAAACAAAATAAATTGAACTAATACATGAAATTGTAGATTGCCCTCAAATTGTACAATTTTTTTTTGTGAGCAAGCCTCAAATTATACAAATGATAATGAAATAGTATAGAGGGAAAAAAAGAAAAAGTAACGCTAAACTTGGTAGCTATTTGCTTGGCCCATACGGCCCATCATCTACCGAATAGCACACATGACCGACCATCGTTTCTCTCTCTTGCTTATCTTCTTCAACCTTGTGCTGCTCCACCCGTTCGCCATAGCCAAGCATCGGATGAGCTTGTATAGGTGTTCGATTCGAACACTTTGCACCTAAAAAAAAAAAGGCAAAATCGAGTGCTCGTTACCTCCTCCCCCATTCCCCTCTGTCAAAGTCCAGAACCACCTTCCTATTGTCGGGGCGCGTTGGGTCGCGGCGGCGCACGAGCAAACGGCGGGGCGCGCTGGGCAGCGGCGGCGCTGGGGCGTGCTAATGGCGGCAGCGGGGGGGCGCGAGGGTGACGCGCGAGGGGCGAATCGGAAAGATGGAGCTATGTGTCAGAAATAAGCGGAATGAGCCACTATTTTGGGCTTCTCCTTGCTAGTTCATTTCTCCGGAACGGCTTATCACTCAATTACTCAGAAGAGCTTCTTCTCCAAGGTGTTTGGCAGGAGAAAAGCTCTTTTCTTCGAAGCCGCTTGAAAAGCAGCTCCCAGACACTTGTATAATTTGAGGGCAATCTACAATTTCATGTATTAGTTCAATTTATTTTGTTTTCAATTGTGTTTAGCCATGTCTCAAATGGACAGGGGTATTTAGGTCATTTTGACAGGATAAGCTGTTTTCAGAAAAGTCAGGATAAGCTGTTTTGCCAAACAGCTTGACAGGATAAGCTGTAAAAGTTTTTACAGATAAGCCAGAATAAGTTAGAAAAGCTGTTTTCACAGAAAAACTATTGAATAAGCTGTTTTCTAAATAAGCAAAAGCCCTGCCAAAACACACCCCTTCTCCAAGGTGTTTGGCAGGAGAAAAGCTCTTTTCTTCATAAGTCAAGAGCGAAGCCGCTTGAAAAGCAGCTGCCAAACACACCCTTACTTTGATTTCTGAAATTTGGTTGTGTCAGCTCTTCTATTGTTATAAGTACAGCTTGTGTCAGCCTTCAATATATACACATTTGAATGGATACTCCTTCAAAGGAAAAAAAACACGAACGAAAGAGAATACACACCGACGTGACATCATATCCGTTTTTTTTTTTGGGTGGGGTGGGGGGCGTTAGAGGGGTATCAAGACGTGGATGGCATGGAATTTTCCTGAATATTTATGGAGCACATATCGTGGACTGAAACTTGTTCCTTCCAAAACTCAATTAACATGTGCTGTATACGATTCGGGTTTTGGTCAAAACCTAATTCTGTTGAATGCGAGAAACCAACTCAAATTCAGATTCTGAATGTCGAACTTTTAAACTAAAAGATTGAAGCAGTTAATCATTGTATCCACTCATATTAGTGTTTTTTCTCTCTGTGTGATGTTTCTCCAGAATATATTTTTATTAGTAAGGTCACTCTTCTATTTTTAGTAGTTCAAATAGAAGCAACCGTGGCAGTATCAAATTCATAATTAAGAAGATTTCAAGTGTCTTCTTGTAACTTATATGTGGGGAAGGGATATATATCCAATAACTTCGCGAAAGGGCCTGTTAGCCTAGTGGTTACAAAAGGTTCAGTAGCACCTGAGCTCCTGAGTCCTGGTAGGAGCGAATTTTTTAGGATTTAACGGCGTTGTGCTTTCAGCGGTAAGCGATGTGGTCGTCGACAGCGAGACGCCAGTGGTGACTTGGTCAATCTGAAGAATTTGCCGGTTCAGTCTTCGAAGATGCTCATAGTGGTAGGGTACAGATTTTGCTGGTTCAGTCTCGAAGATGCTCATAGTGGTAGGTTTTGCGTATGTGTATTCATAAGTAAGTGTCTGAGTTGTACTGTGTAATAAAAAAATGCGAAAAAAGAGAAGAGAAGGGAAAATGATGTAGGCCCATATAACATGTGAAAGAAGGCTTCGACTGTAAGGAGCATGTACTTTCTGTGCGTCGTTACGCCCATTCGACTTAAGGCACAGAAAAGTTCGCATCACAAATCAATCATGCTTGCTTTGCGTTTGACTCAGGTCCACGAATTCTGATGTCCTATGTTTGTTTGTTAATCCAATTGACAGAGTCAAATTTATTTTATAGTTCAGGCTAGGAAATAATAACTATTAGAGCTGTTCCCTTATTTTATATGCACTTGAATCCAAATTTGACGTCATGTGAAGAAATGCATTGCTTAAGAGCAAATTTTTCTGATGGTTATTATTATAGAACAAGTTGTGGACAGCGGATCGAATCATTTCGAAAGCAGGCCAGGCCAACCCGACATGCACTTTGTGCTGATCCACTACAAAAACGGTGGCACACATGGTGGCGTCATGCTTCTACTCCAACCACGTCTGGGCGGCGCTGGCTGCACCCTACCCATGGCCTCCGTCGTTGCAAGAGAAAGACCATTGGCCTCTTCAGTCTCGTCTCTCTTGACTCGTCTCCCTCGTCCATCACGACAGAAATCAATGGCTCTACATCTCAGAAAAAAGGGAAATCAATGACTCTAACGCATTGATTTTCTTTTTTTCTTTTTGCGAAAAGGGAATTTCATTAATATTGAAGCGTATTACATCTCCTGATTACAAAAACGTCCCGATCAACACCAACTTCATTGATGAGAGACAAGAAATCTTGAAAGAGCCGCAAATTCCACCATCTAGGATCACCATCCCAGACGGATATGCCACGGACGAAAACTCCGATTTGAAAGAACACGGCCATCTCACCATCCACCACCGTCATCCTCATCTCCGACGGGGAAAAACTGAAACCCAAACCTTCGTAAAAGAGGGGTAAACTGATATTCCACACGCAAATACGAAGAATGTAAATATCGGTCGAGCACATGCATAGCGAGTAAAACTTACTTGGTCATGAAACACTATGTTTGGAATGCATTCATGCTTATAGAGCCGAGACTATTTCACTCGCAAAAGAAAGTACATACATTTAGTAAAAGCTAAGCGCGACTTTCTACTTGCACGTTAGCTTTGGTTAGCGACCCTTCCGTTACAATTTTGAGAACTCATAACTAATGAATATATAGTATTGGAAGTTACATACTCCAACAAAGTTCAGGACCAAGGGTGGGAGCAATGACCAAATGCAGCTATAGATGTTAATCTAAAAATTCATTAAGCATACCGAACAAGACATATTTTTATCCAAAGGACCAGGTGTGAATCGTGTGATGCACGTTCATGCCCTAATAACAACATAAAAGATCTTGCCAAGAACAAAACAAGGAGCCAGCGTGCAGACTGGTCAACATGTCCACTTACTCCAATATTTTGAGTCTCAGTTCCATTTCAGATTGTTATATATGAACAATATAAAACCTTCAAACACGAACTTAGAACACCATCAGTAACTGTTTGATTACTCGAAAACATTTCATGACACATAATAATTAACACAATACTTAAAAGGTGCAGAAAGGATCGAAACAAATGAGAGAACTTGCTCTTCGCGCTTGATGTATGGATCTATGATCCATCTATCCACTGATCAGTTCAAGAACCAGGAGGCCAAACTGCCAAGCTGCGCCTCCTCCGCAGCACCGACTGCAAACATGGCATCCGGGAAGTCAAAGCTGCAGCCTTCATCGCTGACCACACCACCATCCTCCTCCTCAGAGGAAACCGCACCGAGGCCAGTGCAATCGTTCCTGCTGAGGGCTTCCTTGAGCTGCTGCGCAAGCAGCTTCCCTGTGCCTGAAATGGCGGCATGATCATCAGACTGGTCAACCTCTTGCGCCGCGATGATAGCTGATGGGGATATCTCCTTGCCTTGTAGCTTCTCCGTGAGGGAGTTCACCTGTTGAATACATTGTTAATAGTATTTATCATGGTGATCAAGGCTATTAAGATGAAACTGTGGTCCGATCTCACAGAAGGGGCCCATCAGCACATGGCACATGCAAGGTCTGAGCATATTGTGTTTTCTTCTAGATTTACAACTACGTCACAGCATGTGATGATCAAATTGTATGGTCACTAGCTCAGTATTTTCATTTCCATCCAATGTCAGCTGATCTCAGATTAGCAGCTTTGCAAAGTGCTCCTAGTCTTCTTTCTACAAATAGGATATTAGAACAAGCTTTTAACAATACAAATTACAAATACAGATCAGGCCCACCCCATACTACTTAAGACACATGTTAGTATTTTTCGGAAGGCCACAACAATTCTTCTTTCTTATTTCATACAGGTTCCATCACATAATGCCAGCTATGCTGTTCTCCTCCCCTCTCCTTACTATTTATAGTCAGTGAACACTTTAGTCCTAGTATCCCTACTTCCTGAGTCGTATTCTGTATTTTGAATGGCAACGATATATGTGTTTGCGAATTTATATATAGCCTGGAAGTATAACCAGAGTAGAATATACATCAAGCCATAAATGATACAAATTCCACATATGTCACAATATTTTTAAGTTCTAAGAAAATGTGAGACAGATGTGGACATATTTATGGCAGTGAAAAATATGAAAGATCTACTTAAGATAAGGGAAAGAAATACTTGTTGTGTAGTGCAATGATATTTCACCAGGTATTTGTTCTCTTCAAATCTCAGAAACGAGATTGGTTCAATCATGGAATCGTGCAGGGATATAGAATAAATCTTTCCCGCATCTTGTAATTTTCATGATTTAGAATCATTTTGTCCACAAAATATTTAGACATTTGAAAATCCTTCAACCATCATGATTTTAAGTGTCTCTTTATTTTATTTTGAATATTTGTATATTTACCTTTATAAGAATGCTCTCTACAATTACCGTTGCTTGGATTTCATTTACAAAGAAATAAGAAGTCATTTTCCAATGATACAATTTTGTATTTGATTATAAACAACAGTTCACAGTTTTGTTAAAAAGGAGTATATGTATTCCTACCGGTTTCTGATAAAAATGTTGTCATACCATCATAAATCAAAACCAGAGTAGATTAGATTAATTAATTATTTTATTACATGAATTAGCATAGTTCGAATTAAGGTTTGGGAGGCGAGCGATAGCCGATAGGTACTCAGGACTCCTACCTACTGTAGAGTTCCATTAGATAATAGCTAAAATACATCAAGTAGTGGGTCGCTGCTGATGACTAGCTACAGCCAATTGAAGCGGACAAAAATGGTATATTATTTAACTTTACAAGATGTAGTGTTTTGTAACAAGGCAATGCTTTTGCACAAAGGCACTTATACTTCGAGAAAATTTGAATTCCACTGACCATCTTTTTCCAGCGAAATCCCTAAATCCTATATGATCATAAAATGGATTTTTCCAAGAGGGCATGAAATTTATTTGTTATAAATGTCCATGGAGTAGCACAGCGTATGCAACGTTTTCCTATAAAACTCTGGAAAGAACTTGTTACTGTGGGTTGGTAACACTGCTGAGTATGTAACTTTTTTCTACAATTTTTGGTGTATAGTTGACTTATGTTCTATTAGTACGTTACTCTTATAAGCTGATGATGTTTCAGGTGTAACTGGCAGGTTTGAATAAACTAGGGACATAATATCTTCTAATAACATGATATCTAGAGGTACTACGGACACTTGAAACAAAAAACAACAACAAAAACTGTTGCAAAGAATATTAATATACTAATGGCATTAGGAATATCCGAAATTCATGATCTATATAGCGTGAGTCATAATGGAATTACCAAAATTGAAACCACTCAATGTAATCAACCTGATAAAGCGAGGAAGAATTCTAATCCATGATAGGGTCACGACTCACAAGTGATGCAAACTACAACTGATTGCATCCAATGCCCTAATTTGTCATATATGCTAAGCATTTCCATCAACCATTTAATGATCATGATCACAAGTTAATGTTCCCAACTACTTAATCTTAACAGTACTTCCTAGTTCCCTATTCGTAGAACCTGCTTTTATCATATCACAGTGGGGAAATTTCCGTCTATGGAACCATGGACTGCAAACTTATTTTACATTTAATTAGCAGAAGTTCAGAAAGCTTCCAAAATGAAAAGGTACCCAATGGTACAATTCAAAATTAGCATAAAGGTTCGTGCGTGAGTACTAAAGTTATTGTCAACAGCAACAAGTTTAAGGATCTCCATGGCAGTTCCTACTTTACTCACCACCTCATGCAGATGCGGCTCGCATCTTTGGCAGAGATCAAGCTAACTAACCAGTTGCACGCAGCATTAACAAGTCATGCAGTAATCGTTGAAACAAAGTAAAAGCTAATTAACCATGGAGGAAAGGAGGTGATGACGGATTGAGGTAGCTACCTGTGCCCGAAGGCGGTCGTTGTCAGCACGGAGGCCCTGGTGGTCGGCGGCGAGCGCGTCGTAGGCGGCCTTGAGGCGGTCGAAATCGGTCTCGAGCTGCTTGGTCTTCCACCGCGCGCGGCGGTTCTGGAACCACACGGCCACCCGCCGCCGGGGCCACCC
>LAPY01003311.1:28872-48636 GCA_000970635.1 Eragrostis tef | reverse complement strand
TTTTTTTTTTTTCCTTTTAGATTTTTGGGCTGAAATTTGTGGCTAAAGTTGAGAGAGTGAGGGGAGGGTGGAATTATATAGGATGTGAGCAGGCCAGGAGAGATTAGGTGTACAATTGACTAAAAC
Source organism: Eragrostis tef (assembly GCA_000970635.1). Taxonomy (NCBI): domain Eukaryota; kingdom Viridiplantae; phylum Streptophyta; class Magnoliopsida; order Poales; family Poaceae; genus Eragrostis; species Eragrostis tef. The sequence goes on along the minus strand of LAPY01003311.1, from coordinate 48,510 downwards.
ACCCCTGATTAGGGACTTTTAAATTGGAAAATATGAGGTGATCGAGAGTACCGTTGATGGCGGATCGGGGACACGTAATCGAGGTTTAAGGTGGTGCAATTTTGTTAAGTAGGTTGACTTTTCTTTGTTTATATAAAAAGCATTTTCTGGGGAAAAGAGGTGGAGTGGGACTGGTATCTGAAGTAGCTTCGTATTGCTGCTAGCAAGTCTACCTGAGTTTTTCCTTCAAAAAAGAGTCTACCTGAGTTTGAAATAGGTTCAAACTTAAAATAAATAGCCTTATTTACTATAGTTGTAATATTTTTGGTCTTTATTTGAACAATCTTTCAGTACTTGTTAAAAGGATATTTCACTTGTCTATTGTCAACTTTATAAAGTCCCCACATAACTAAATGATAGGCAGATTTTATGGGGTTTTTAACCTGACTAGTACATCCAAAAATTGTTTTTTTAGCTTTTGTTGGCTTTCAAATTGAAAAAAAAATGAAACAAAACAACCCAACTGTTGAGATGACTTTTGACAAATAGGAAATCGGGTTGTATGCAAAAGCTGACAAACTTTTTTAGAAATTTAAGCATATGCTTGATTCTTTTGACAAAATTTTGGGCATCCAACTGATTGCCCTTGAAAATGGGAGGTCCCCCAGTGCTATAAAAAGCTAGAAGCCATAACGAGTCCCTGAGATAGTAAAAACCCGACAACTAGAAACTAAAAGCTAGAAAATAACTTTTTAACAGAAAGGTGAAAACTTAGCCTAAACGCATAGACCCTAAATATTCGAGACTCCATCATGTTATTCAACACTTTTAATAGTTGAAATAAGTTAGCAAAGCCTTTGAACTCAACTAAATATATCTTCAAGGCTAAGTTTATTCTGGTGCTGACGGAGGGTATGAAAAGCTTACTTTTCTCAACTCATGTGGCAAATTTTACTCAGTTTTCAGAGTGGAGATTCTTTAGCTTCTAGATTCCTACGTTTCAATTGACTATATTCACCGACTATTTGCAAATTGTCAATACAATGCATAATGTTTCTGTAGATGGCAATGACGTCAATAAGCGATGACTAGTCCCTGAGATAAAAGGGTTTTTCACAGCATCATTTGAACTGATTAGCAGAAAAAGGGATCAAATTAATCAAGAACTGATTCGTACGATTAGTCGTTGTCTTCCCAGCCGGCTGATTCAGCGAATGAGCAGAGGCTAGACCAATTTAAAACGGCCTAAGAGTCCTAGCCCTGGCGTCATCGGCACGCGCAGACAACGACATGAGCTTCAACTATTGTAAGGGATTGCGTGGGAAAAAATTCACATGCAACTTCTACGGCTCTTCCATATCTTGATGGGCTGCATACGTCTGCTACTCCTATTAATTCAATTACCGTGTGTTTCTAGTTCATTTGTACTCCATCCAGATTTTGAGACAAGGACCAATGGTGTGTTTTTAGGGGCTGTCTGGCTGCCGGACGCCAAAACTACGGCGTAGTTTTTCTATGCCACACCTTTGGCGAGGTTTTCTACTGCAGAACATTATGCCAGCCATACCTTTCTCACCAACCAAGCACTGACGAATGTGCGTCTGTCGCCAAACTTTTGATATGGTGCCGGAAACCAAACATCTCTTTAATTTATAGTTCATTTGTCTTGTGGGCATCAAGAATTACAAACACGAAGAAGTACCATAATGTCGTCAGTAGATGATGTGTGTATTTGAGCCATTAATTTAAGATATATCCTGCCTATAGGGATTTCGGTTACCCATATCCCTGGTCTCGAGTCTGCTGTTAACTGAGGTTTTAATTTCTAGAATCTGTTTGGAAAACGGAAATTGTATAACAGTATGAGTCTTTGATGAAGTTCGGCGGTAAACTATACTACTACTCTGCAGCGTCCATGTGAGGCTGCTATGTCTGGAAAACAGGCCTAGATGGAATGACGTGCCATTCTCTAGCTCGCTCCTTTTAAGCCGACGCAAGTTTTTCTTTTTTGGCATTTTGTCTGATGAAGAAACCCATCTGTTTTCGTTGCTGAGAGTCTCTCCTAGTTTAATTCTACTATGGATTGATTGTGATATATACTGTAGTTTTTACTTTTTAGCCATTTGGATGTGGGGATTTAATTAGTTCAGAATTATGGTAAACTATGAAAGTAGGATGCATGCTTAGCTAGTTCACGTACGACCGAGATTGTGTTGTCCATGTCATGACTCATAAGTTGCAGCAAAGTTACTGTGTCAAGAAAATGATAGAATGATAGAAAATGATAGATTCAACTCTCCCGTGGATCTTATCAACCAGAACACCGAAGCAATATATATTGACGGACAGTCGGATACGGTGGCGAAGGGAGCTGAAATAGATGACGGATCACGCAAGAAGAGACTTTTTCAGTTTCAGGGGGAGTTGCTTCAGATGCTGCAAAGCAGCCAGAGGGATTTAGCTAACTGTATCTTCCACGGATTTTTTTTGCATCGGTGGCACGACGGACTCATGATTGTGTGTTATATATTCTGATAGAGTCACCTGGTAGAAAATCTTGCGAAACACTTTGCTAACTGATTTGGTATATTTTGTCATGCTTCCCCACATTATTGAATCTTTAACAATCCTATGGGTGCAAGTTTCCTTTGAGAATAATAGTGTTCTCAAGCAATCAAATTTGATAAAGAACTGTACAAACGGTATCTTCACTCTTATCTGAAGGGGGGGAAAAAATATAAAAACTAGCAATCTCTCTAGATATTTCTCGCAGATAACAAAAGTAGGATGAGCTGGTATTCAAATATGTGAACTTACGCTGTACCAACTAAGTAACTAACTTCTCCTGTAAGGTGCCCTTCACTCCTTTGTGTCATGCTTTTGTAGTATGACATGAGGAACAGTACTGCTGGTACTAATCAGGATTAGAGAATAATCCGTTTAATACTCTTACATATCTTATCTTAGATTCCTCAGGTTAGGAACAAAAGTCACCAAGTGTAAAGTCCTCAACCTACCACCTGTTCGTTCAGATTGCTGTAGTGATGCACCCACAAGTCACATCTGCTTCCACTTACAAAAAAGTTTGACTCCTTTCTGCCCTATCTTGCTCCCATTTTTCTTTATCCCTGATGAAGACTGAATAGGATTGGGCATATACCTTCCCCTTCTTGGCATTTCAACTTTACAGCTCCGCTGAACGATGAACATCTGTGCAGGAGATGCGTTGGTGTCTTGCCATATCTGGAACAGATCTGACTTTGTCTAGTTGTATGATGCACATGAGCGATAATATTTTTGCATCTGTTGAGGTGACAATTATTTAGCTTTTTTTAAGTTATCTCGGCAGCTGCAGGAAATGTATTTCTAGTGGAAGGTTCAGTTGTCTGTCTGACCAAATGGCGCCTTGCCACTGGACAGAAGAGGAAACGCTCAGGATAATGAAAACAAAACAAGCTTTGCATAAACAAACTGCACCAGACCATGGAAAGTGCAGCAAACTATGCTTCGCTAGTTCATAATTGCAGTTACATGGCTACAACTATGCAATATTCAACAGACTAACATGTTCACCATTGACATAAATCCAGGTCAATTTGAGCTGCACTGTTTCCTGATAAGGAAAGCAAGTTGCACCTTAAAATTAGAAACTAAACTGATTGCTCCATATTCCAGAATGGGAAATGGTATGGGGGCATGTCATGCAGGACAAGGTCTCTGTGGCTGTACCCTGACTTAAGGCTATATATTTACCAATAGTTTTGTCCAAGAAAAACCGTGTGTCTGTCGTTCTTATCTTCCCTGAACTTGTATCAGGCTATCAGTCCATTGGGACTTGGATCAATGTATCATACGATCATCTCCAATTTTTGTCAATGTCTCTATGAGAAGACATAAATGTCAAATGGCATCACATGAAGCTTGTTTTGCATGAAGATTTGCATTTTTTAAATACCAACCAAATGACCCAAGAGATTATAAGAACAATTGTGCGTATGCAAAGCAAAGGTCACACTCACAGCAACATAAACTATTTTGAGTAAAGTGCATGATCGATCGGTATATCTAAACCTGTCTCGCTTGTGTCACTTGGGTCCAATCAAGTCTAGAACTGCTCTACAATCTGACATTTCACTTTACACCCACTCACTTTGGACCAAACCTTAGCCTTTCCCTACGCCATTTCATTTTCTCGCCGTCATCCCACATGTACCGTTGCACAAGAAACCCTTCGTCGACCATACTCTGATAAGGCGGTTGGCCGTCCGGCGTGTCCTAACGAGCTTGCTCAAAGCTCTAACCTGGATTAGCATGGGCTCAAACTCATAGATGTATACCACATCGGATCCTAGATGACATGCTACATAGACGCAAAAGAGTTGGTAAAGATTCTACTGAATCTAAATGACACCTTCAACAAGTCTAAGGACTCATCATAAAGTTTACTCTACATTCGCTTTTACCAACGTTGTCGCCTAAACAGTTTGCCTCGTCTCAAGATTCGTAACCTGAAGCGTTCGTGGATTCCCGGAGCTATGGATGGCGGTTTCTCTTGCTGAATCAGGCCACACTGCTTAGCGTCTTGAATCTCGAAAGTACATGCGCTCGATATTATGCCCCAATCATGACGCGACACAAACTGCTTGTGTTTTGAGGTCAACGTAATCCAATCAAGTCGCCATCTCCCGGCACAAAGTGACTTCAGGTGACAAGGAAAAAGCGAGACAAATCGCAATCTCTTCCCTTTCAAGCCAGGGACACAACAGACAGTAGGCTAGGCTAGGCTAGGCTAGCGGCATCTAGCATTGGGAAGGCACACGCACCTAATATTCCAGCAATCTCCATCGACTACCATTCTATAGAGGATAGAGGAAAAATGCGTAGCGTGATGCGAGTGTGACGAACGCTGTAGCGAGTACTCGGAGAGCATTCTACCACACGGCAGACGGCGTCACGTTACATCACATGCAGTGAAGGTTTGCAGTTCGATGCACCACCGGTTGGTCACTCATTGCGTTGGTCGGCGTCATGCAGCACGGCGATGCGGCGCCGGTGCTTGGTGCGGCGCATTTGGCTGTGACTGGTGCTCCATAAGGATGGAGGCAGCACCAAGAAAACTGTGGTCGCCGCCCTAAAGCATGTGCGTTTCGTATCGATGGGTGGGACAAAAGGCGAGGTAGAGAAATATGTGCTTAAAAGGGCTACACAGACCGTGAAGGTTGAAATACTAGTTCCTAGGCTGGCAAATATTAGCCGCCCTAGCAGGATGCAGGACTGGCATTTTGATACGATCGAGTCAGGAGAATGGATTCTCTGGCATCTGCCTCGCAGCAACCACTAGTCAGCCGAGAAATCTCCACGAAGGATTTTGTTCTTCCCCAACCAGCCATACTAGTGCTGCCTGAGGGTTTGGCACTACAGATTAGACACCGGCAAACAGAAAGAACACTCATGGGAGAATATTTGTTTCCTCCAGAGATCAGTGCGTAAAAACATATTGTCAGCACAGTAGGTTCGCACTGAGATCTTGGCTGTCTTCGCCGACCATTACAATTAAACAAAACTGTGGGCAGGACATGTGGCTCCTGCTGCCATACTGAAACACTAGCGCACTGGAATCTTGACCATGCTACTCTTTCCTTATGCTTCTAAGCATTTCCATTTCTGACTCACGTGCATCACCTTCCACCCTTTCCCTTCACTTTGCCCTTCCGTCCTCGCCCTTTACCAAACCCATTCCCGTTTCCTTTTGCATTGCCCCTCCCTTTCCCGTGCCCATCCGGCCTGCCATTTCCCCTCCCTTTCCCGTCGGGCCTCCTGTTCTTCTGGAACTTGTTCGAGAATTTACCGTCTTTTGCGGATTTATTCTTCAATCGCGAGAGTTCCATTGCCTTTTGCTGTCTGCCCTTCTGCATTTGCTCAGGGTTCCTTATCTCGGATGGCACATCAGCATTCGGGATAGACCTACGTCCACGGCCAGCTCCAGGGAATTTCTTGCCCCCCCTTTGATATCCACCTGCAAGAGGACTTAGCTTTTGTCAGACATTTTTATACAGCGCTAATACAGTACTATTCCGCACACATTACACCGTCAAAGCAAGCCATGCCAACACAGTTCAGAGGCACAACATAAGATCAATTTTATATAGGGTGATGATTATTCACTGAATTGAGCAAACAAATCAAACAAGTTAAAAAAAACTTTCCGAGAATAAATATGATTCATGCACAGACTGAGGATGCCTTTAAATTCCGTGGAATTATTTTGGAAACAAATGACTTGGGTACTCAGTTCAAGCTTGTAGCATCAAAATAAACGCAGAAGAAAGCTAACGTACAATCAAATCAAATTTCAAATACTATATCTGCTCTATGCTACAAATAACTTGCAAGAGTTTAATAAAACCACAATAAAACACTACCTGAGCTCGATGGGCGCTCATCATAATAGTTCCCAGATTTTCCACCAATGTTGATTGATTTGTGTGTCTTCTGCTGCCATTTCTTATATATCCCTGTTGCTCCAGGCTTTAACTTTGCTTTTGCGGATTTATTCTTCAATCGCAAGAGTTCCATTGCCTTTTGCTGTCTGCCCTTCTGCATTTGCTCAGGGTTCCTTATCTCGGATGGCACATCAGCATTCGGGATAGACCTACGTCCACGGCCGGCTCCAGGGAATTTCTTGCTCCCCCTTTCATATCCACCTGCACAAGGAGCTTTCGTCAGACATTGTTATACATCGCTAATAGTACTATTCAGTACACATTACACCACCAAAGCAAGCCATGCAAACACAGTTGCAGAGGTACCACATAAGATCAATTCTATACAGGGTGATCATTATTAAATGAATTGAGCAAACAATCAGACAAGTTGATTTTTTTGAGAATAAATATGATTCATGCACAGACTGAGGATGCCTTTAAACTCCGTGGAATAATTTGGAAACAAACTTGGGGATCAGTTCAAGCTTGTAGCATCAAAATAAACACAGAAGAAAGCTAGTTACAGTCAACAACTCAACATCAGAATTCAAAAAATATACCTGTTCTATGCTACAAGTAAATTGCAAGAGTTTAATAAAACCACAATAAAACACTACCTGAACTCGATGGGCGCTCATCATAATAGTTGCTGGATTTTCCACCAATGTTGATTGATTTGTGAGTCTTCTGCTGCCATTTCTTATATATCCCTGTTGCTCCGGCCTTTAACTTCGCACCACTTTCCGTTTTAATCTAGATGAAGCCAGACAGATTTTCAGACATGAGAAATTCGATTATTCGAGCTGTTAACAGTGTATTGAATATCTAATCAATCTCAGCATTTAAAATTAGGAGAAATTGCCATCTTTAGCACTCCAGTCATAAAGTTTTGCCCATATCAGAAAAACTGCTCTATTCCACAACTTTGTTACAGCTGATGAACAGCAAAATCATCTCTTCCAATATCCCCAACCCCGGGGAAAAAAGACACAGTATCAATTGAGCTTTTGGGGAAAAAACGTAACAAATCCATTACTAAAATTTGGTATATTCCAGAAATTAAAAAAAAACAAGGCCTGTCATTAGAAACATTCCCGTGTCCCCTAATTTCACATCTATTGTCTCCCAGAAAATGTGGGTCTGGCCATTGTCAGACACATCCACTAAAGGTATTTAACCAAGCTCAAAGATACTCCTGCTGCATCCAAAGAAAATTCTAAATAACACTCAAACTCTCAGAACAAGTTCTATCAGTAACGGATTAAGTCACAGTCTCACAGTTTTAGCTAACACAGAGGTGGTGCTTCAGAAAATATAGGAAGGGCCAAGCCAAAAAAAAAAGCTTTTTGTTCCAACAGAAGTTCTATCGATAATAGATCACATCTTTAGCAAGTTCGGATGAAGTCATTGTTTGCAAGGGGTAACAATTGATAGAAGTTTTGTTAGCTAAATAAGGGAATTAAGTGAGATACTGCAGAACAAATTCCTTTTCCTATTCAACCATAACAAATCCAAAGCCACATAGTCCTGGTTTTCCTAAATGATTTTAGACGCAAAAACAGCATACACAGAACAGTTTTGGCACACCTGTAGATGCCGTTCAGGCCGATTAAAGGCTCGTTTAGGTGATTCAACAAGAGCTCGAGCGGGAGATGAAAAGAAACATGCGGGAGATGCTAAGAAACAAGTGAAACTGATAGGCACAAACCCTCCAGTGCCTTCCCTCCTTGCTCGCTCACTCAAGCGCCCAGGCGCCACCGTTGTCCAGCACCCGCGCGCGCCACCCCGCCAGCTTCAGCATCAAGGCATGTAGCGAGGATCAGCGGATCAAGAAGTGAAACTTCCTGGTTGTGCAGGTCGCAGAGGAGATAGGAAGAAGGGAGGCGCTGCACGCCTGCACCATCAAAGAGAAGCGGTGGCGGACCACCTGGTGGTGCTGTCTGGTACTCATGGACTGCTCCCATGAATTAGCAAGCACTTTTGGGCTGCTAATGGGCTGGGCCAGACACCCACCCTCTCCTATTCTGTTTTCTCCTTTCTTTTTTTCCTTTTCTTTCAACTGCCAATATTTTCCTGGGACCCTACTAATGTGCTACAGTAACCAAACCGTTTAATCTGTCTAAACGACGTCTAGATGGGTTAAACGCTAAACAATGGGTCACCGCTCTTGTAGCGTTTAGCGTCTACAAAAACGTGGCACATAGTTAAGACAGTTCATTGAAATTACAATCTAGTACACAAACATGTACATAACCAAAGCGATCCAGTGGGAAAATAACCCCCTGATTGCAGAATTACATCCCCTTTTGACCATAACATTCAAATGCACACAACCATAATTCAGAAAATACAAAGGCAGCTTCCATTTTTTCTTCGACATCAGTTTGTTATTCAAGTCTAGAAACTATAGGATTTAAGAGCGCACTGCGCACAACATGCAGAAGGTTTACCTTTCCTGTTGCAGTAACACGATCTCCACTGTTCAACTTGACAAATTTGTTCTGCATTAATAAAAGAGGCATGCTGACTGAGTATGGAGTAAGTGTAACCTATCAACATATATTACTAGGAAATTTTGTACCTTCATCCAGTGATAACGACTTTTCTGCGCTTGCATACCAGAAGCTTCGTCGTCGACTAAATCAAGAACAGCAGCATCCAATCTGCATGACAATATTAAGCTGGATTTAAAGCAACAAGGTAATGGGAATGCACTGCACCTTCAATTTCATGAATAACTAAGCAAGTTAGGATATGCAAAAATATGCTGCATCCATTCAAAATGTTGTACAATGCACTAATGCTGAGTAGGATCTGCCATATTCTTCTAAATTGGGATCGATAATCTCAGAAGCACAACATACTGACTAGAATCTCATTTTGGATTTGTAATATAAATTGTACTTCAAAAGTATTAGATCCTCATCAATGGCTATTGCGGATTTGCAGGAGTAGGGAAATGAGTCACTTCTATTTCAAAATGCCAAATCATGTATCAGTCTGTACCTATTTTCAACAAATCCTTCATTGTCCCTCACTGACAACCCAGCTTCCAAATGCTAAGGGAAAATGGAATACAATGTTAGAGTAAACAACAATATCAAGCGACTGTAACAAAAGAAGTTGAATTAAAATTCATGAGCAGGGTTTGCGAGAAATACCTGGTTTTGGGGCACTGAACTTATGTAGTAGTCCTCATCTCTAAAGCTCTGTGATTTCCGTTTCTTACCACAAACATCTGAAAATAAAAAGGACAAAAGAATAGTCACTATGACAGATGAGAATACCTCATGATGTTGATATATAGAAGTTAAAAGGCAATAAAGGAGTGTTAATTTCGCTGACATAACCAAGAGAATAGAAAATAAAGACCTTTTTTCTCCCAATTTGAAATGTCATCCACCTCTTCTTCCTGCATAAAAATAAAATAGGCCATAAATCGCTGTGAAAAGCAGAACAACGATATCTAATGCATCTGGAAGAAAGTAAATTGTCAATTACTTATACTACAAGTTGGCCACTAACATTCAATTTTCTAAACTGACAAGCTAGAGAGACTATCATAGGGCAATGAACCAATTTGTGAAAATAATCTGACAGACATCATCCACCTCTGATAAATCAATATGTAGAAAACATTAAAAGCATTTGATAGAGACAGACAATGTTAAGCATATATGCACACCAGTAACATGTATGGAACTTTAAGAGATAAAAACAATGGAGGGAGTTGGAATTAGGAGTGTCTTTCTTGGGAAAAGAGGACACTACATATAAGAATTGCTTCAATGTTTCCTACCTTCCTAAATACTGACAACCCCAACTTGTCCTAAATACTGACAACCCCAAGAGGCAGAGGCATACCTATTAATCTTCATATATAAGAAAGGCAAAACCTTATGTTTAGGGAAAACTATAACTACATATGATAATTCATCAAATTGTCCTTCTCAAGTCAGATGATTGCTGTTGTGAGTTTCCTTGTAGGCACAAAACACTGCATGGCCTCCCCGTACAGAATTGTGTTGGTAAACAATTAAGCCTACTCATTATAAGCATCTATTGTCTAAGTAGTGAACTACTAACTGAACAATAGACGACCATCTGTAAACTTCAGCAAGAGCAGGATGCATAGAACCGTTTCTAAAGATATATGTAACTATAATGGAAATTAGTGGACAGTGCTATACTGAGTCAGGTGCTCTAAAAATATATGCAACTATAGGTTGTTCCAAAAGCTGTGGCTAGGCTTAGACCATGATTTCCACCTTGTAGTAACTCTGGGTGGGCCCCATAGGCAGGAAAAAAAAACTCCACAGAACTTTGTCCTCGGTGATAACAGAGTGGCACTAGCACCACATCAGTCGCCTAGCTATTCTGAGACACTGATCCTTCCTGGGTCAATGCAATCTACAATCATGTTGACCAGCTTTATTAGAAATGCATTGCGCAAATTGCTCTGTTCGTTGCAGACATCTTTGCTGGAACAACGGAGCAATTTCACAATAGCTTTTTCACTTGTATGCGCGTGCCAAAAGAGTACAAACTATATGGTCCACCTACAAACATCCAATGACTCTAAGGGCCTGTTTAAAACTCCTGGATTCTTGCGGGATTTGAATTCGTGGACTAAAAGAAAGAGGATCAAGCATCAAATTTAGTCTAAAATGGAAACAAGATGGCTTATCCAAATAACAGAAGTCTACCCCAGCTCCAGATCCATTAATCTTGGAGCTAGTGAGAATCAACTCCAAGAATTTTGGAGTGTGGGTTCTCCCAAGATGCCCCAACACACCATCCCTCCTAACCGAATGATGTTGCAATTGTCAAAGGTAGTAATTCAAAGATATTTCAGCCATTAGCATTGTCCTGATAATTAGATTTTACAGTACTGCTAATGAAAAAACCCAAGATTAACTTTTGACACAGATAATTACCTTTGGCCGTGGGTCAACAGAACTCTTTTGATGAACTAAGTTTATGATCCCCTCATGAACTTCCCGTTTTCTCTTCATCACATCTAGCCATTGATTAGAACCCTACAAACAAGTCCAGATTTATATTCATAATTCGTCTGATAACCAGGTTGCAATAGTGCAAATACCAATCATTACTTTGCAGCAACACACAATATTTGGTGCCAACGATGTATTGTTGCAGATGTACGATAAACAATTAAAGAGTATCTCGTTGAAAAAGAGAAAAGAAAAGTTGTTCTGCTTTACTTTAGAATTTCTTACTTTAGCAGCTTCACCTTCAGCCTCTAAAATAGTCTGTTTCGGTCTGGTACATTGATTCAGGATGAGAAAGCCCCATTAGATGACACAAATTAATAAATAGATGCAAAACAAAGTTTTGTAAGGCAGGGTAACTACCGAAATGATTTCAGGCGTTCCGAGAACGCAAGAGCTGAAAGCTCATCTGATCGAAGAACATCCCTGAAAATTGGGTGAAGACCTTCACGAGGTAAATCTTTTGCCCTTCTGATAGATTCCTTTGAAGGCATGGCACGAGTCTTCAGGTACAATCGGAAAGCATTCGCACATGGCTTTTCTAATGCAACCAAATCTGCACATTCACTAATTACTTCTTTCAATCCGTCAGAGACAAGATCAAGGACTGTTTGAGGAAAACGCCCATAAACTGATTCCCCATCTGCAATAGCTTGATCAATTTTCAGATTTAATCCATCCATATCTTTTAGAAGTTCTTCCTCTGTTGGAGCAGGTTTAAGAGGTTTTGAAAGGAAAAGATGAAGGTCCAACAAAAATGGCATGTCCTCTGAAGTGACAAATGAATATGCCGTACCAGTTCTGCCTTGTCTAGCTACTCGGCCAACTCTGTGAACAAATAACTTAGGCTTTGCAGGGAAGTCCCAGTTCACTACGTTATCCAGCAACGGAATATCCAGGCCTCTTGCAGCAACATCTGTCACAATAAGTAGCATGGCCTTTCTTGCCCTGAATTTTGAAATATGAATCATGCGGGCTTCTTGATCCATAGCACCATAGGAAACAGAAGCTTCTAAACCCTCCTCTCTGAAAAGAATATTCAAGAATTCCACATGGTGCTTGGTCGAAACAAATATTATTGTCTGTTCCCCGGAGCTGATTCGCTCCCTGACCAAATACAGTAAAGCTGCCAACTTCTCTTCCTGGCGCATTGTGAAGAAGACAAGCTTGAGATCAGGACTAATTTTTTTGTCCAAATCAAGCCTCACAACATGCGGATCACGCAGACCAGCTTTTGCAAAATCTTTAAGGGCACTCGGCAAAGTGGCACTGAAGAGCAAAGTTTGCCGTGTATCGCTTAGCCTCCGTAGAATTTCGTGCAAATGCAAGGTAAACCCCAAGCTAAATAAGGAGTCTGCTTCATCAAACACAACATATTCCACCGAACGAAGAGTCATGTCCTTAACATCTTTCAGATGGTGCATGAGCCTTCCAGGTGTTGCAATTATGATATCAGGACAATAAGAAAGGTCCTCAAATTGACTCTCCATGCTGTCTCCACCAACGATTATGCTAGTTCTTAGATCTACAATAAGCACAAACTATGTCATCACTTAAATTGTCCCAAGATTTTTACAGTTGAAAAGGCGCAAAGTATAAAGCGCCAAAATACAATTTCCAATTTGTGCAAAGGATGATACCACAACAATTTACTTCAATTGGGTTATCTGTTTTCTCACAAGCAGCACACTACAGCAAAAACAGCCGAACTATGCATCTCAAGAGAAGCGCTACGCAACCGCTGTACCACAGAAATCTCTACGGCTAAAACAACATAATTCGCAGCTCGATGGTTAAACGAAGCAACATGCGAATAGACAGAACGGCGCAAGGCATGACTACAAGCGGAGCACGCACCAGTGAACTTGCCGAGCTGGTTGGTGAACTTGAGCGTCTGCATCGCGAGGTCGCGGGTGGGGGAGAGGATGAGCGCGCGGACCCCGGCGCCCGGGTCACGGCGGCGGAGACGCTGCAGCATGGGGATCAGGAACGCGGCGGTCTTCCCGGAACCAGTGCGCGCCATGGCGACGACGTCGAAGCCCGAGAGGATAAGCGGCATGGCCTTGCGCTGGATGGGGGTGGGCACGCGGTACCCCTTGTGGCGGACCCCGCGGTACACCTCCTCGCACAGACCCATCGACTCGAACCCGCCGGACTTGGCCTTCTTCCCGCCGCCGCTCGCCCCCGACTTCCATGGCGAACGTAGAGGGCTTTGGGTGCGGCGGAGAAGGGAGGGATTTGGGGTTTAGGGCTTTGTTGTGGTCGGCCGCGGCGGCGGGACGGTGGGGATGAAGCCGCCGAGGCAAGTCGAGTGAGCTGGGCTGGGCCGGCCTTAAACTTTCATGGGCTGCATAAAAGCGGTACGGAGTATATTACTACTCTCTGTAGATGCACGTGTATTTTTTATGAACACTGCTATACATCCGATTCTCCTAAAAATAAAGTTATTGTTGCTAGTTATTTACACCCTGATTCTCCTAAAAAAATTATTTACACCCTGATACAGTCGTACGTGCAAGCTCGTTTAACGGTTATACTCCATTTCAATTTAATTGTCATTCTAACAAATTTCATAGAAACACGTTGTGGCAAATGACGTGCTACTCTTATACTAAGAAGATGAGAGTGAGAGAGGGGACAATGTTGGATGAGATATGCGGGAGATATTGATGAAGGTTTTTTTTTTTGCGAGGGAATATTGATGAAGGTTGTGAAAAAAATTGAATGGTATAGAACAAGTATTGAAGAGAGGGAGTACACGGCAGTCGGTTACACTGGCAGCGTGTACATGGAACGACGGAGAATGGATAGCTCACAACGTATTTGTAATATAAACATGTGAAAGCCCTGATATACAAGGTTGTGTCTAGCGCACGCTTCAACGAATAAAACAGGTACAGGAGTAAACGAAAATAGTGAGCTTAGACAAGATCGCTCCTACAATTTAACGCCATACATTTGTCTATTGGTAACATGATAAACGGCGGTGCGTGTACATCACCTGAACCAGCCATCTGAAAGAGCACTGAAACTCCATCACCATATAACCACAAATTTATAATATACGGTCACGGTACAGAAATGGATTAACAGATTTAAACTGTGAACTTCTCGGACACATGTATAATAATTAGTAAGTACAGGACTCCATTCTTTGGGCCCACAGCCAAAGTTGGCATTCATCATGTACAAGCCAAAAACACATTCTTACAAACGGGGGGAAAAAGCAGAAACCTTTGAATCAATCTCATTGAATGGTTTAAGACACTGGTTGTACAGTATAAGATTACATGTGACAACACAGTTGATGAGAGTAAACCAAAAAGGTTATACATGATAATAGGCTTTACGCCTTTGCTTTTCCCGATAGTCCTGCTTCAACTTTCTTAATCTCAAATATAAGCATCCTCCACATCTTAAGGACAAACATTTCAGCCTCAACATCCAAAATAGACTGTAGAAGCTCCAGCATTTTTTCTGCCTGGACATGATCTTTGGTGCAAGATACAATATAATCCACCAAAGTTGATTCCTCCTCACCAAGAAACTCGATAATCTTTTTTGAAATCCAAGGCCTCATTCTCTCATGCAACTCATGCTGCATAAGAAATATGAACGATATTAAGAAGTGCTTTCAGGTACAGTACAGCATAAATATATGTGCAATCAGATAAAATGGACAACATAGACAAGGGACAACGAAACAAAAAAGGGTAACCTAACAGATATCTGATCAACATTATTTGTGAATTATGAACGTCGTTAAGATACTAGCATGTTTGATATTGTACTGATGAATACATATTCTGAGAAAACAGCAGCCGCTGTTGTTGTATACACCCAAAGAAGCAATAGCATGATGGCAATATCAACAGAAATAAAATGTCCTAAGTAACGAAAAAAACTTGAGAACAGCTGAAAGAATCATTATTTAGCTTCCAAATGAAACACAATGCAAGGGATTAAATTTTTACCTTGTCATATACCGCCCAATTAATATCATAGGCAAAAAGCTCTTCTTTCGTCCTTGGGATCATGTCAATTAATTGTTTTGCATCCAAAATCTTCTTGTTCTCTGACTTGGGCTTATCTTTATCTCGATCATGCATCCTTTCCCTTCGCTCGTCATTAACACGTGCACCATCATCATTATTTCGATCTCTGTCCCTTTGGCTCGATTTATCACTGGATCTCCTACTCTTATCCTTCTCGGTTTCAGTCCTCTCTTCCTTTGGATTGGAAACTGATATGCGCTTGGCAAACTCAGCAGCAGCTATGATGTTCGGCCCACTAGATGAATTGTCCTGCACAGCTTGTAATTCCTCAGTGGAGTAATCAATAGGAACTAAAGGTCTTATCCGTTTATCATCACTATTCTCATCATCCTCTTCAGCAAAAACTGATGGAACAGATGTCCGTTTGCCCGAACCAATCAGACCAAAACCTAATTTCTTTGTTGCAGCGCCACTATTTTGCTTGGTGTCTGAGACTTGACCAGGTGTCATGCTCATTTCATCACTATTACTGTCCTTTTGAGTTCCATGTCCTGTGCCATGCAGTAAAAGAAAGAATGAAACTTAATATGGGAAATGGGGTAAGTTTTACAGAAAGAATTGAAGTAAAATATAGCAAAAGCGATAAGGTTAGACACAAAAGGTGCTCATACTCACCAGTGCCAGATCCATTAACTAAGTTTGTAATGTTATCACCTTCCATAGCAGTTTGTGCATGTGCTTCTTTTTCATCATCGGTGTCAACCTCCGCGCCAGCCGACGCAGCAGCTGCTTCGTCTGCCTGCTGTTGCAACTCTACAGCCCGCCTCCTTGCTTCTGCTATTTCCTCTTCCTCTCTTACTTTATCTGCCAAGTCTTCCTCTCTTTCACGCAGCCTCCTCCTTTTCCTCTCTTCGAGTGTGCTACTACCTCTACGCCTTCTTTTCCTGGTATCCTCTTCATCACTCTCATCTTCCTGCTTCATGATCTCCTTTCTGCGGTAATGTTCTTTTTCCTTCTCACGTTCCTTCTCATTGTGTCGTTGAAGTTCTTTCTCCCTCTCCCTATATTCCCATTCCTTAAGGCGGTCCCTGTAGAGTCTTTCTACTTCTCTATACTTATGATCCTTCTCTCTTTCCCTCTCTCTATCCCTTCTGATTCTTTCACGCTCCCGCTCACGTTCATATCTTTCGAGTTCTTTGTTCCGCTTATCACGCTCTTTATCCTTCCTCTTATCAGGAGAGCCAGTTTCTGATCTCTCAGTTTCATTAACTACTTTTTTGTCAGTGTCAGCATCATTCTTATCAACAGGATCTGCAGGTAAAACAAAGTATAAGGCAATGCAATATAAGTCAAGGAAAGAATTTTCAGTTAGGAGCACACAGTACCAGTTTTCATCGTATCCACAGCAGAACTATCCGCTGATGGTTGAACTGGTGGAGGCGGGGGCGGCGGCCTAGTCTTTAACCACTCATCAATCATACTACTTATTTTTTCTGCAGCATCCTTATCAGCCTCGGAATCTTCATCAGTAACAATCCCAAATCGCTTTGTGTTCTCTTCACCGTCCTTGTCTCCACCATCTCCTGTATCCTTACCTGATTCGTCAGGAACAGGCTTTGATGATTCATTTTCAGCACCAGCAATAGTCGCATCTCCATTTCCACCTTCTGTTTCTTTGGCTTTCTCTTGTGCTTTCTTCTTTTCTTCAACATGTTTCTTCAAGTACGCCTTGGTGGCATCGTTAACATTAATCTAGGAAAACAAAGATAAAATGAAGCATTAAATGTAAATACCCCATTCAAGAATTTACTAAAAAAGCATTTTGATCAACAGGACATCAACAAATACAAAACCGCAACCAAAACCCTTCAGGTAAAGGAAGCCAGGATAAGTGACATTACAGAGAACTTTTGAGCTCACTATATAAGCAAATGTGCGGATGAACAAACTGAAGTGCAGAACCTAATAAATAGTAAGTACTGATGTGATATACATGTCTAACCATCAAAAGGGCACTCGTAGAAAAAGTTCCGTCGCAGAAAAGTCAGTGTATACAAATGCACATAGACCAATGCTCCATGATTATGGTTACCTTAGGTTGCAGATATCGGAAGTAAAACACACGAAAAGGCTCGGCGATTCATACAACCAAAAGAAAATCCTATTATTTGTCATCAAAGTTTGATCTGGTCTATTGGAGGACCTAAACTATCCACATAATATGTTTTGGTTCCTCGTTTTTGCCCACTGTCTAAATGAAACAAGAACATGCATGCGGCTCGATGAAAAACTAATTTTGACATTTTCTATTTGGAGTTTCAGATGGGCAAATATGAAAAATTGGAATTAGTATAAAAAGAACAGCTCACAAATTGGCATTAGGTCGTATAGTTTTGTATGCTATATAGCTCTCTTAAGGAGCATAAATGCTTGCCAACACTAACTGTTTATCACCAAAAGTCGTAACCTAAGAAAGAGGTAAATGCATACCACCAGTTCCTGCCCATCAATGCTCAATTTATTGAGAAGCCGTGTCGCACGAAGGATGCCTTCAGCAGATTCAAATTCACAAAAGCCAAAACCTTTAGGTCTTCCATTACTTGGATCTTGAGCACGCTTCCAACTCTTGACAGGTCCACAGAGCTGAAAATGATTGAGCATTAGATGGAAATAATATACAGAGATTGATTCATTTAGTAATGCAAAAATAGAAATTCCTACTGATATAGGGACAAGTTAATAATTCCATATATACATGTCTAAGGATAATAGGTGGAAAGAAGTCATACCCGAAGAAGAGAAAGAAGGAACTCATTGTCTACTGTTGGAGCAATCTTGCCAACGTAAACTGCAGTTGGCGGTTTATCAGACGGTGTAGCTGCTGGAGCAGGGGGTCTAGCAGCAGGGGCTACCATTGGTGGTCTTTGAATTGGCAAGACACCAGGCGGTCGTTGAATTGGCAAAACACCAGGTGGAGGCATTGGACGGGGAGGAAAGCCCGGCCGAACCACAGGATATGGTGCAGGATAACGAGGCATTCCTGCAATAACAGACAAAAGGCATCTATGCTACTACATTAGTAACTACCCATGAAGGAAAACATAGGGCACAACATAATATTCCAAACCAATGCTTTTAGAAGATAGAATCATACGGAAGGCATTATTAACAAATAAATGCTAACTAAATAGATAATAAAATATAATGTCAGTTCTTAATACCAAAGTGACCATCAACAAAAGAAATATTCTGTTCCAATGAAAAGGGCTAAGTAAAGCTGGCCTTACCTGTCAGCGCCCCATGGACAGGATAACATACTTGTATTGGTTATATTTGCGAATTGGTATATCTCACACCATTGCAACGCATAAAAGCTCAAGCAAATGTGTCACTATCTCTACATGTCTTATTAACAAGAAAAGTAAATAAAAGCAGAAAAATATGCTCGACATGAATTTAAGCGACAAGAATAATGATACCTTAGCAAGTTTTTGGAACAACCCATTGCTGAGCGATCTAAGTACATAAAGAAACTGAGCCTAATTAAGCAGTGACAAGAACTTAGGCATGTAAATCAATTAGAGAAAGTAAATATAACCACTTAAATTCAAACATTCGGCATACCACGCTCAGCGAGGGAGCAAATGATCTAGAGCTTCAGTTAGAGCAGCAGAATCAAACATGAGCCGGCACCTCTCGCTGTGGGGAGTAACGGCTGGCACGACCACCGCTGTAGCAGAGAAATATCCGGTCATCGTTATCAAGCGAGCGGATCCCAGTTTCTCTAACACTAAACCACGAGCATAGCATCTCTAAACCCCAACTAACATCCTACCGACGTCCACCGCACAAATCCTCTCAATTCTCCATAAACCCCACCAGAATCTCAACATGGCAGCCAAAGGAACGTCTTTTAAGTTCGAAGATCACCAGATGCAATTAAAAGACAAAGCATATAACCATAATCGTTAACTACTAAACATTGGGGAAGTCTCGCCGGTGTTAGCACAGACGGATGGAGATCGGGGACCCACCGGGATGCGGGACCGCAGCGCCTGGCTGCGGCATATAGGCGCCCGGCTGGGGCGGCTGCGCGTACATGACCGGCGGCCGCATGGCGCCCGGCGGCATAACGCCGGGGACGCCTGGCGCCTGCATCGGCCGGCC
>LAPY01003310.1:31987-43686 GCA_000970635.1 Eragrostis tef | reverse complement strand
ATTATACGAAGTTATACGAGTCTTACTTTTCTTATGACATGCAGTGCTATCCGCCAACGACAAATTGGAGACCATGATGAAGGGTATAAAACATGGAGCTTGTAATTATTTGGTGAAGCCAGCTCCCTTGGAACAAGTTAAGAACTTATGGATACATGTGGTGAGGAAAAATGTGAATCGTCCAAGTGACTCTATCAATAATTATGATGATGGTCATCATCAGTCGCAATCTGAGGATAGTGAGGATGGGAGTGTTGGAAACCAAACCATCAGTAAAAGTTCCAGGAAGAAAAAGACGGAAAATGGTACAAGAGAAAACAAAGAGGCAAAGGCTCCAATGGTCTGTTCAACTACACCGTATCTTCGTGGAAGTTGTCCGTCGGCTCGGCATTGATAGTAAGAGTTCACATTTTAGGGAAAAAAAGTTATGTTTGCCATTGTAAATATCCTCAATCCCAAATGGGTCACAAACCACATGTTTATAAACAATTGTGTCAGGGCCCACAGTCATAGACACACAGACGACATATCAGGGATTGAGGAATTTTAACACTGGGAAAGGGAGTAGCTTGATTATGAAAATATTGCTTAACTATGTTGAATTTGTTTTTCATAAAGATTATATTTTTGTGCGAATGCAGAGGCTGTTCCAGCAAAAATTGTAGAAGAGATGAACGTGGAGGGCATCACCAGAGGCCACGTTGCTAGTCATCTGCAGGTTTGTTTTCTTTTCTTGAAGTACCCTGCTGTAGTAACATTTCACAGTTATGATAAAAAAAACAATTCACAGTTACCCGAGTTCATAGCATAAACTTAATGCACGCTTCTGTTTGTTAGTGTGTGAGATGACACAATGTGTGCATCGCTACTATTAGTGTTGAAATCTGCATTAGGACCTTTTGTTGGCAAAAGTTCCTAGGCATGTGTGTTTAGGACATCACATAGACAAAACGAACCTTCAGTCTTAGACCATATTCATTGTAAAGATAACAGCGGCCTCATGTACAGATAATGTAGAAGTTATTTCTGTGTCTCAAAATAAACATAACAGTTTCTAGATTTGTCAAACTCTTGTAAGATTGATAAAGCAAAAATAAAAACTATTAGATTCACTATGAAAACAAGATAGCAAAGCTTTTTGTTTGAAATAGTTTATTTTCTATAGATATTGTTACAAAGTTAAAAGGGTATGACTTTAACTAACCAAGAAACCTTATATCTTAAGATGGAGGAGTAGGGTGTAATTAGTGTGTTACTGTTGTTTATCCACCTGACGGGGTGCACATGGAATGGTTGTTGCGTCTTTAACTCTAGTCTCTTTAATATCTTTGTGGAAAAGAAAATTCAGTTTCATTTAAAATTTCTTACTGAACGAAGGTACTTGTGTTTTCAGAAGTATCAGCTGTTCCTGAAAAAGGTAAGCACAGGCACATACAGGAGCCGTAGTCCATTTACTAATAAAGCTGTGTGGACTGAGGGGAACTTCACCAACACCGATGGACAACATGGTCGATGTGACATCTCGGCCCAAGGCTTAATAGGATTGATAGAATACTCATGTCAACAAGTTGCAACTTCTTTTTCGGAAGCTCATCTCGAAAGAACTCTGAGGTTAAGCGTGCTTCGCTTGGAGCAACCCCCGGATGGGTGACCGACCGGGAAGTCATTCCCGGGTGCGCATGAGTGAGGACAAAGTGCGCAGAAAAGACATGTGTTGGTCTGTGAGGATAGTCTTGAGGTCCTAGAGGGCTGCCAGGTGTGCGGGCTCGGCCTCGGGGAGACGGGACACTACAGTCGATACCAGCCCCCTATATCCTTTGCCGGCTCTTCAAACTCCAGCAATCCCTTTGCGAGGATGAACTCTTCAACCACATCTGGAACGCACAGCATGCTGCCCACTTCAGTTCAGCTCATGAACCAGAGAAACTTGGGTATTTCTTCAAAGGACATGGGTTCAGTTGGTTATGGTGGCAACCTTTCCCAGATTGCTGTACCTGGATCACGACATGATGTCAGCAATTTCACCTCTGCTGCCAACTCATGCTTCATTTCTGGTCCTTCTGGAAGCTCATTTGCAAATATCTCAAATAACACGACATTCAATACATGCAATCCATCAGCAAACATCCGAAATGACAACACATGCTTCCTTTCTGGTCAATCTGGAAGCTCATTTGCCAATATCTCAAATAGCATGACATTCCATACAAGCAAAGGTTTTCCTTCTAAAACCTCAAGCAATTCACATGCAAACATCCAAAATGGCAGCCCACCATCGGCGGCGAGCATGGAAGCAACTTATTATCCTTACAGATCTTATGCAAGCATATGTATGTCTGATCCAGATCCCTTAGAGAGGAACAAGCGTAGGATCAACCAATTGTCAAGGCTTGCAGCCTCGTCTGGCCCAAACTCTGAATTTCAGAAACAAATGGAAGCACTTACAAGTACAACAACTTCAATGGCAGGTTTCACTGAACAGGTGGCACCATTCAACATAGGGAACAAGCCTGTGACGCCAAATTATAACTCTGCCCCTGGTGGTGCTTCAAGCGTCATATCTGATCTTCCCAGCATGCAGAGCCAGATGCTGAATGGTGGGGATGGAAGTGGCAGTCTTCTTGATCATCAAGTTGCTGCAGATCAACTGCATTACAACAATGAATCTCTTATTGGTACAAGCTCAGGACAGAATGGACTCAATGATGACTTGGATGACTTTTTCACCGATCAGGTAAAATCCTCTCTCATTCGTCTTTGTCATTCTGATTATCTCATCACGTCCAGTTTTCCATATTTTGCATGGATAGTAAAATATAAATTTGTATATTAGATTTATTCAAGTGCAATTTAATTGCTACCAGTTGGCATACATGAACTTGAGAAATGGTGACGTGTTGGCTTATTTGGAAATTATTTCCGTTTGCATTCTTTACATATAAATTTGTTGAGTATTAGTTAAGCTTTATCTAACTCAAACTTCATTTCTCACTGCAGGATGTCTTTGAAAACGGTGACGCGTTCATAGATGGGGACTGCGAGTTCGCACCGTGGCATCTACATGGTGATAGAGATGGTTCTGTATCCATGAAGCCAGCTGCTAATCAGTCCAAGTATATTGCATGTTGTAGGTGCAAAATTGTGCTATTCGTGGTTGGCTAGCTAGGAGCAGGTCATCTTCAACGGCTTCCCATGGTCATGTAGTGTGAGCATGTGGAGTTCTCTTTTGTATCAGCTGTATCTTAGTGGCAATTATGGTATAGGCGCGGATGACTACCCCTGCCACCCAGCCACCAAGTTTTGTGTCCCCTTCGGCTCGAGATTTGGATGACTATTTTACTTTTCAACATCAGATAGGCCCTCTTAGGGGTCTTTTTAAGTTGGGATTCTAATCAATGTAATCTCAGACTAAACCGGTTTTCGTGTATGTGTTGGATAATTAAATGGCATACATTTTGTTAACTATCTGAAATGTTGTATTTGATCCATTTTTTTTCAACCTGCAATGCTGAATCTTTTCAGAAACATCTACCTCCATTCTTTGGCAATTTTTTTGGGGAAACCTGTTTCTTTTAACAGCCCCAGTTTTGGATTTTCCACAAAAATATTTTCAGCATCTTCTAAACATGCTTGCCGATGTTTTCCTTGCATTTTATTTCTGAGCTCCTATGGTAATTTCATTTGCATTTGATTTTCTTATTTGCTATTTAGAAGCAGATTCTCTTTTATATATCATTTGCATTGTCATGGTTTCATATTAAAAAAATTAGTAATCATTCACATGTACTGCGTCCATGCAAATGATCATTCGTGGCACTGAATGCAGTCGGAACAATGTTTAGCTAGCCATCTAAACACACTAGTGATAACAATAATTAAGAGAACTAGTTGTAGGTAAATGTAAGAGATACGGTTGCATATTCCATTCCTACTCTCTGTAGCTCTATGCACAGTCGTCAGATAATTTTCCTCTGCTCCCAACTCCAGCAGCTTTTGTTCTTATCCAAGCATAGCACCCCTCTCTTCTTCTATTCTGAAACCTTTTCTTCTTTCGTTCTTATCTACTATACCAGCCAGCACACAAACTCTCTTTGCTCTATCCTGCCCAACAACGCAGCAAGAACTGGAGCACCATCCTCTTCCTCTGGTGCCCTTGTCTATTTCATTAGAAAGGGTAATAAATACCACTCCTTGCTCTGTTCTTTTGTATGTTTAGTGTCCAGCAGCAGGACAAGGAACAGAGCATCTGCAGATCGTTAAGTATCCTTGCTCAGGTTTGTTGTGTGGCAGCGAAGCCAGTCATGGTATTAGCAGCTCTTGTATTCACTCATCAAAACTGAGCGGACTGAGTAGACTGAACCATTCTGTATCCTATACCAGTTACGGATACTGTATGCATTTCTTCATGGTTAAGCCCAAGCACTAATGCACTACTATCAAGAAGGCTATGCGCTGGTTCCACTACTTGTTACAGGTTTCAAAGAAAAACATAGCAAAACGTTGGGGACCTGGGGTTGTGGCCTTGTCAGTAGTTGCACACTCTGAAACAATGTGTTCTGAATCTCATCATGATCAAGTTCAGCATCTTGTAATAAAGAATGTTCATGCATGCACCTAGATAAATTAGGATCAGTTTATATATCTTTCAGAAAATAAAATAGACAACACTATTACAATTGAGGTCTGCAGGCCTTTCCCGGGTACTGTAGCATGGTGCGGTGAGCGTGTAGACTTTGACCCTGTCAAATGCTTTCTCTTCTCAATCAAGAGAGCTAGTAGGGAAGTAGGATTGTGCTTGCGACGCGAATCAAGCATGGTGATCATCGACGGTTGTACGTAACGTATGTGCGTGCCTCGATGAAGACGAGGAGAGGAGGGCGCCGAACTTGCGCGACGTCCAACATGAAGCCGGTGTTGATGGCGAACCACTTGATGTCGCCCTCTTGCCAGTGTTCAGGATAAATTAGTACAGTTCATTTTTTCTGACACTTCTCTGATCAGTTGGGCGTTACGCTGAGCATTGGACTTGCTCTTAGCACGATGACACCAGACGGTTGTATTTTACAAGGAGAAACTGCATTGCCTGTGTTCATAAAATTTCAAATGTTCGATAAGCTTGCAGGTAATATGCAGCTTAGGTTTGTGAAACCGTTTCCGCGTACAGAAACCAGCCACTTTGCAGGCACGCGAGACCTCCCTGAACCTCCTCAACAGTTGGAAAGAAGAAAATAGGCCAAAAAAAGAAGAGAATAAGGTAAAGACATTAGGCTGCGTACTTCTGTGGAATAGCCAAGGCCAAATTCATAGGCCGTGGCTATTACATTCCTCTCACAAAACCACCATGCGAGTGAGGCCTCCAATGCTTCAACTATATTTCCAAACGCAAGCAAATGTTTTACGGAGCTCAGTTTCTTCCGTCAGGTAACATGAAAGACACGATGATAATGGACATTCATAGCTCTCAGTTATATTGCCAAACGCAAACAAATGTTGTATTGAAAATGAAATGAATGCCATGTTCACCAAGCCGTTAAAAGTATACTTCAAAAGTTCAATAATAAACACCACTAACATCAGTAAAAGAGCTATGGAACACAAGAAAATAGAACAGCAAAATGAGGTTATGCCTTAAATTAACCATACAAGCCAGTAAGTAATAAAACAGCATAAAGACTTCAACAGCATGTAAAGTAAACCGTCGATCTCAACAACAAAACAAAGTAGGACCCTGTTTGTCGTAGCACCCCAACATTGAAAGGTGCATCTCAATTTGAAGGAAACACAATTATCTAATTCGAGTGATACATTCATATGCTTGGGATGGAAGCAGTGCATTCTATGAAAATTTGAAAAATATGATCTCTGTCATTACAGCAACAGCAAAATTGATACGAGTACACATCAAAGACATGGATCTCCCTCCTTATCAATAACCAGCCCATATATTACTGATCTTTTATTCAGCAAAGCAACAGAGTCAGGACAAAACAGACAAATAAGCAATAACTCAAAATACAGAATCAGGAGAAAACAAAAAATTACATGCCCATAATCTTGGAATTGCTTTAGGTGGACTCAGCATTGTCTTTGCTCTAGTACAACCATATCCCAATCTTGGTCACATAGACCAGTCATTCTTGTGTGATCATCTGTCAAGAATGCATTCAAGAACAGCCACAAATATCAGAGTAGGCTTGAAAACCTTCAATAAAAGAGAGAGACTGACCACCTGTTTGATATCACAGCCTTGATTGCCCAAAGGCGCTTATCTCAGCCATTGTTGATCATCACCATTCATCATAATTAATGTGGCAGGTGGAGTGGGGAGTTTGGATATTGTGACCAGACATGCAACAAAGGTGCATTTTACCAATTTGAATGGCAATAACTCATCACAAAATTAAGCACCGCTGCCGAACCAGGCAGGTCCCAGGTTGGCAGGCACAACCCAGGAGAGCAAGCGGGGTGAAGAACACCAATGTTTGGCAACAAGAAAAAAAATCATGTAAATAAGGAAAACAATTAATAAGGGAAATACTGCATGTATAAATCACAAAGAATACAGGGAATTATAAAGTAGACATGCTGTAAAAGAGAATCATCACGATCAAAGTGTGAAACAAACATTTACAAGAAGACATGAATACATGAGTTGAATGGCTCAGATTTACACCAATATCAACACAAACTTATTTGTCAGCAATAAATAATTAAGTAATTCATTCCAGCATGTAACATCGTAAAACATCACCAGCGTCAACAGGAGCAGCCATTAGTTGCAAGCCATCCTAGTTTTAGCAGCAAATTGAAAGACAAAATCTGGAAAATTCAAGTAACGCATAGGAACTTGCAAAAAGGACCACCACTCTCCATGATTCAAGACCCAACCACCGCGTTTATATTAGTCAATATATAACTACACATAAAGTTATATGAAGAAAGCTAAATGAAGTCCAGCTAAAAATTAGTAGCTTCAAAGCAGTAGAAATACAGGGTGTGGGCTCAGCTTCGCCTTTGCTCAATCATACAAAAGTAACCCCATCCATCTCTTATCACCAGATCAGTCTGTTGTGATTTTAGTGGACCTGCCCTGGTTATCACCCATAAAGAATGGTATTGACCATCCTAGTTTAGCAGCAAATTGAACAAAGTAGAACGTACCCAAGGTACAAATTCAGGAGATGCTAAAAGACAAAAGCTCTGTGGGTATCATCACAGCCACCGAAGAACAGCACAGTATGGAAACGAAGCATTTAAAGCCAAAATCAATAGAAGGAAATGTTTGTCAAAAACAAAAGGACTGCATAGGAACGTGGAAAATAGATCGACACCACGGAATGTTATTATGAGAATATTTTCTTGAAGATGTAAAAGAATAATAACAGAATTAGTAGCAGCAGCAGCTCCAGCAGAGGAAATGCCAATAAGCAAAATGAAAAGGTAGCTAGATAAATGAAACTAAAGGAAGAAGTTGGGTAAAAAAGGGTGACAAAAGAAGTTAGACAAAAATCACTAAGCAACAACAGACTAAAAAAAAACAAGAGGAAGGGGTCAGCTGCAAGGAAAGCAGCAAAATGCATTTTTAGCGGGCTCGGTTTGGCCTCAGCTCGATCATACAACTATACCCCCAGCAATTCTTATCACCCAACCAACCTGTTCCGAATTTAGTGGACCCCTCTGGTAATCACTAATCACCCATTAAGGATGGCATGATCAACCAAGCATAGAGCCACCAACATCGGCACAAAATTCAAAAGGGTCCAAGGAAGAGGCAGGGTTCTAGTTTGATACCCACAGCTGACTTGATAGTTTCAAAAGCTGCTTATATCAGTCATGGTTATCAATCATTGTATGTCAAGAATTTTTTTTTTCATCATCCTAGAGATAATATTGAGACAGGGACTAGTAAGGCAATACCAACTTGCCAATTTAGTCCCGCAAACATTGACCCAGGTTCGAATCCAGCAGTAAGGTAAGGGAGAGAAGAACATCCTTTGAGATCAGGAGAGCAAGGATAAATCAAGCAGTAGAACACAAACAGGTCAAGCAAAAGAGCATAAACAAAGTGGAATAATGTAACACGTAGGTAACAAAGCCAAAATTGTGAACAACATTCATCAGAACAAACAAATGGCAACAAGAGGGCTCAACTTCGCCTTTGCTTAATCACATAAACGCAACCCAAACATCTTTTGCTCCTCAACGCGTCCTGTTGTAACTGGATCTGCGCTGGTTATCACTCATCCGAGTGACCATCCTAGGCACAAAACTACCACAAGAAGGAATAAGTGCATAGGCACAAGAGAGGAAAGGGTCAGCCCAAATTTGATACCCAATAGCCGCCTCGATTACTCAAAGGCACGCTTTCAGAAAAAGTTGAACATCATTGCCCAACACCAGCATTTCAGCTCTTCAATCCACAAAAAACAGGTATTCATTTATTTCAACATAGATGGCAGACACCATGGCTTATACAACAACAGCAGCAGAAAAATGAAGACTGAGGAAACACCATTAAAGGTGAAGTAGCATCAAATGCTAAGAGCATCTCCAACAGGACCCCTACTCTGACCCCTCAAAAAAATCAGAGGCGGCACCCTTACCATGGTTGTTGATCATTGCCCGTTAACTCAAGTCCCAGGAACGAAACCAGCAGGGAGTGAACACTGCACCCAAAGGTAAAATCAGAGAAAACTCTGGATAGCAAAAAGGAGAAAGGAGTACGAAAATCAATTTCCGTATAAATAGTAATGTGAAGGGAACAGGAAGACATCACATGAGTGGCTCATATTTGTCCCACTGTCAACACAGCACTTGCAACATACGGACTTCCATCATACAATCTCTGTCTATCTCTCTCAAAATGAACATATAAGTTGAACTGTTCATTCCAAATGTGACAACACCATCACCGCCAGCACCAGCAGCCACAGTAAGTCGCTAAACTGGTTACTTGTTATGGCACAAGCCATCCTAGTTTAGCAGCAAATTGAGCAAAGTACCAAGGTACAAATTCAGGAGATGCTAAAAGGAAAAGGCTCCCTCTGGGGACAGTTATCATCACAGCCACCAAAGAACAGCACAGTGTAGAAACGAAGCATTTACAACCAAAATCAACAGAAGAAAATGGCAATGCGCAAAATGGAAAGATAGCTAGATAAATGCAACTAAGCAACAACAGCCTAAACAAAAAAAGAAGAGCGTGGTGTGCAGCATGGAGGGCAGGTGAGCAGCATTCAATGGAGACAATTAATATCATACTCAGAACCACAAAAGGCGAAATTCCATAGAGACCACCCTCCGCACTCCCTCGAAGCTGTACACACAGGCAACAGACCTCCGTTAGCCGGCCATGCCCCTCACCGGAGTAGGCCACAGACCACGCCCATGGTCCCGAACCCAACCCCAGACTCTCAAAACAAACAGGAACCAACCCCAGACTCTGTATCCCAAGCCGCAGCACCCGCAGTTGCCTTTGGGTCCCCCATGTCGATAAAACGAGGCACAGCGGTGCATTAGGCGGACCGACCAATAGAGCGAAGTAGGTCAGCTTCCCTACCTAACAAGCAGAGAGACCCCATCCTCTCGTAGCTCCGCCCCCCAGGTTGCAAGGCACAGCTGCCTGGCACTGAGGGGGCGGAAATTTGTTCGCATAGTTGCCCTGTGCAGGAATCCACAGGGACAGCATCCAGCCTAAACGTCAATTACAAAAGGAAGGAGGTGGATTAGAGGATTGGGGAGGAGAGCTCAGCTCTCACCTTCCGTTGTCACCGTTGAAGCTGGGAAGCCAGCCTAAGATGGCAGGCTTGTGCCCAGTTCTAGCTGCACGAGATCGAGCCGCTGCTAGCAGCTTCGCTGAGGCCGCCGTGCTTTGCTGTGGTACTGCCTGGGATCTGAGTTTCTGTGGTAACGGGGTGGATAGGAAGGAGGGTGAAGTCACACTGTTGAATCCCATCCAAGAAACTAACCCATGGCAATACATGTTTGACAACACTGCAACAAGAAAAGATCATGTCGAAGAAGCTAAAACTATCATGAAATAATGAAACAAAACACTGCACCTAAAGGAGAAATCAGCAGAGTATTCCAGAGAGCATAAAGGAGAAAGGAGAAAGAGAATTGATATCAAAAGAATGAAACGATCATGTAAAGGGAACGGGAAGACGTCGCATGAGTAGCTCAGATTCGCCCCCACTGTGTCAACTCAACATATCACTGTCTAATCTCTCTCTATCTCTCTCAAAATGAACATTTAAGTTGGACTGTTCATTCCAATATGTGATACCGCCATCATCACCACCACGACCAGCAACAATAAGCTACTAAACTAGTTACTTGTTATGGTACAAGCCATCCTAGTTTAACAGCAAATTGAACAAAGTAGAAAGTACCCAAGGTACAAATTCAGGAGATGCTCATCGGAAAAGGCTCTCTGTGGGGACAGTTATCATCACAGCCACCGAAGAACAGAGCAGGATGAAAACGAAGCATTTAAAGCCAAAATCAACAGAAGGAAAGATCCTTAAAAACAAAATGAGTGTTAAAGCATGGAAACTGATAAAGACAGGGTCGTTGATCATTGCCTGTCAAGAGTTTCTTTCATCATCCAAGGGATGAAAAATGATACAGGGACTAGTGAGGCGATACCTATTTACCAATTTAGTCCCACAAATATTGACCCAGGTCCCAGGTTCGAATCCGGCAGGAAAGGGAGAGAAGACACCCTTTGCGATCAGGCCAGCATTGGAACAAGAATAGATAAGCAGTTACACCATCAAACACAAACAGGTCAAGCAAAAGAGCATAAAGAAATAAAATAAAGTAACGCATAGATAAGAAAGCAAAATCATGATCAACATTTTGAACAATCAAATGGCATCAAGAGGGCTCAGCTTCGCCTTTGCTCAATCACATTAACACAACCCCACCATCTCTTGCTGCACAATGCATCCTGTTGTAAGTCGATCTGCACTGGTTACCACTCATCTGAGTGACCATCCTAGGCACAAAACTACCACAACAAGGACTAAGTGCATAGGCTTCAAGAGAGGAAAGGGTCAGGTCAAATTTGATACCCAACAGCTGCCTCGATTACTCAAAGGCAGGCTTTCAGAAAAGTTGAACATCATTGCCCAACACCAGAAATTCAGCTCTTCACTCCACATAAAAATGTACTCATCCATTTAAACCTAGATGGCAGACACCATGGCTTAGTTTCGTCCTTGCTCAGAAATCAGAAGCTAATGTACAAGTGGAGATGCACTGGTTATCACTCGACTGAATGACCCACCAGTCATCCCATATATATCCCAATCCAGCTCCCAGTCTCCCACTGCCCATACAAATGCTAAGAGCAACTCCAAAAGTGCCAACAGTTTTTTTCGAGACTTAGGCCAAACAAAGTCCGGCAGGGCCCCTACTCCGGCCCCCACAAACCGCGGAGGCGGCACCATCGCCGTGGGTACCTGATGCGACGGCCGCTCCGGAAAATAGTTCGCTCGCAAAGCCTCCATATGGTCTAGGGTTTGGGGTCAGGGGGTAAGATCTGTAAAATTCACAGACATGCATGCGTACACATACAGACAGACAAACGAGAGCGAGAAATTAAACAGAGAATGAAACAATCAATGGCGGCGGCTCAGATACCGCGTCGCCCGACCAAACCCCTAACCGGAAGCCAGCCGCATCGAGGACCCCAC
>LAPY01003309.1:42669-54298 GCA_000970635.1 Eragrostis tef | reverse complement strand
ACTTGGCAGTTGGCGAAGCTTGGAAGGAAAATAGTCACCGTATGATACGGTGCTAGTCATCGTATGATACGGTGAATAAAGGTTCAGCGAGGAACAGTGGAAGCAGTAGTTGAGGCTGAAGGAAGAATAGTCACCGTATGATACGGTGACTAGGTCACCGTACGATACTGTTTGTCTGCCCCTTTGAGGCTCTCTTGGCTGTTGGAACAGTTGAGGGTACCAGTGGGAAGCCAAGAGCAAGGAGGAAGAGCACTTGAGAGGGATTTGGAGTGATCCTAGTGAAAAGAAGGAAAGAAAGAGAGGGGTGGGCTGGGCTGGAATAAAAGGGAAGGGAGTTTCGGTCCGAGAGAGAAAAGAAAAGGGATTTGGTTTTCTTTTTCTTGGGATTTGAATTTGAAAGGATTTCAAATTCAAACAAAAACAAAGATCAAACAAATACTGCAAATAAATACAATAAAACCCAGAAATGCATAAGATGAGGATTTGTGTTATTCAGGTTTAAGTTCAAAACTTTGAAAATCATCTTTGAATTTAATCCTACTTTAATTTTATTTGTTGAAAACTTGAAAGGTTCAAATTTTTAGTAGAATTTTAAATGAAAACAGACACTTGAGCACAGGTTTTATATTTGAAAATTTTCACATTCAACTATTCTTGATTTGTTTTAGTGAAATTTTATTTTGAAAAATCATGGCAAGGTAAGAGTTGGAGAGAAAGTTTAAATTTGGAGTGATTTTTATTCCTTTTTATTTGTTTCCAAATTTTGGGGTGTCACAGTGAGCCAGATGCACAGCCAGGCATCACCAAGGCCGAGGTCTTTTATATTCAAACTATACACCATTCCTTGCGCTAATCGTGACATCCCACCGATATCGAATTTAAACATGAGATGGGCACGCCAGAGGTGCGCCGCAGCGTCTAGTAGATACAAGAACGGTGCGAATTGCATGACAGACATAGTTGATACCTTACAATGAATGGACAACAGATTGACGAGGAAGACGCAACACAACCGATGAGGGCGACTGGAAACAAGGCCGGTGGGGGGCAGAGGATCGGGACGGCCGTGCCCTTTTGGCGGCGACGAAACGGATTGGAGTTGATGGCGGCGAAATGGATCGGCACTACTGTAAACTGATTAGCGACGAACCGTCGGGAGACGCCAAGGAGACCTTGTTGCCGATTGATCGGCGGCTGCGCTGTGCGTCTCCTCCGCCGCCGGCGCCCGTGTCCTCTCGATTCCTTTTATTTTATTTTTCTTTCCGTAACGATTCGATCGATGTGACGAGGGTGCTGCGGTGGCATTCTCGTAGTTAGGTTAGACAATTACCATTATAACCACGTGAATGAATGGCCAGATTAAGCTTATACCACTTCTGTGCTTTAAGTAGTATTAGTGCACAGTAAAAGTTCTCTAGAACTAAACGCATAT
Organism: Eragrostis tef; assembly: GCA_000970635.1. Taxonomy (NCBI): domain Eukaryota; kingdom Viridiplantae; phylum Streptophyta; class Magnoliopsida; order Poales; family Poaceae; genus Eragrostis; species Eragrostis tef. The sequence continues at coordinate 52,866 of LAPY01003309.1, read as the reverse complement.
CAGTTGGATGACGACAGGCCACAAGGGGAGAAAGGGATGTTCAAATCGCAGTTAAGCGGGAGTTTCTCTGTTTCCATTCCTCCATCTGCAACAGAATACTATCAAGTTCCTCGAAAATGACAGTCCAATCAAAAGTTCTTTGGGGGAAGAAAAACAGTCCTATCAACGTACACGACGACTTTAAGGGAGTATCGCGATCGGTCACTGTTCTATCTCCATCCAAACATGGCTTGTGCCCAGATAAATGATTTCTTGTAATTTGAACACATGCAACAAATACCGTCGTACGTGTGCGTTTCACAATATTTGAGCCCCTGCTTTTTCTATCTCCTAGCAAGATAGACTTCTAAAAAAATTTGGTGTCCCACGATTTCAATGTACCGAACAGGTGCCTATATTGTGGGGTCAGGTTGATGTTAATGTGACATTAACAACGTTTTAGAAGGTTCTGAAATCTGACATTTACCTTTACAGTGTGCTGAAATATTTTTTAATTAAATGAATAAATGGCATTGTCTTTCATTCCTGGGCATTGTCTTCCATTCCTGGCCATTGGCCATGACCCGCTAAATTGACAGCAACCCAGAGCATAGTGAGAGAGCAGTTGTGCAGTTCTCCTGTAAAGCCACACATGTTGAACTGTTCATTCAAGATACATGGCACTTCGATCATGCGGTCTGGTCAGGGTTGCAACATGTTGTTATGGAGTTTGGATACGCGTTATCACTGGCATGCCTTACGTTTATCTATTTCGGTCTGTTTCTCCCGTCTCTCTGGTTCACTCCAGTTCATCATACATCAAAGAAGAAGAAAATAAGCTTATCTATGAAATCCGCAATCCATTGAAATACGAAGAAAAAATCCATATCCATGTTAAATCCATATCCATTGAAATACGAAGAAAATAAGCTTATCCAGTCTCTCCCTCATATCCACACACCTGAGCAGAGGACTTTGCAACATGCACATTGACTGGCATAACCTTTAACTTTCTGGAATTGATGCAAGTCTGCGCAAAATGTTTGAGCATTTCAGAATATCATCATTACGAAAAGCATAGTACACTTATGTTCCATTTCAGCCCTCTGAATGTAGAACAGGGTATATCATTATAGACTCAAACACTACTGCAATTATATACACAATAACTTGACAGCATGATGCCGATTTATAGTGTTCCCTATAACACAATGGTGTAAAGAAAGCAGGAGCCGAGGACAACAGCCTTATGACAACAAATACTTGGACACTATCTTCAACTACTAGTTTTCTTCAAGCATCATTCAACAAATCTCCTTCCAAGTATGAACCGGCTATCCTCTTTTGGCTGGCGTCGCACGCTTGGACAAGAGCACACACATCATTCTTCTCAAGGAACTTCTCACCATTTACCAAGATCAGAGGAATGTACTGCAGGACCAGTCTCTTGCACTGCCAACACGGCAAGATGGTTAGCTCATGGCATTCCGAATAAGTAGGAAACCGTTCCTGCTATTAAGTTTAACACAATTTTTAGATAAGGGTTTCAGGAGGTTTATTCTCACAAGGAAGTCAATGCGGCAAATTTGAGTTCCAGTGTTAAAATATAATACATCAAAAAGTCATAGGGAACAGGCATTACCTGCTGGACATGGCCTTCAATCTTATTACACTCCTTGATAAGAATTTGAATTATCTCAAACTACAGAGTTCAGATGGAAATGTTAGATGGAGAAAGGCCATCTTGAAAGAAACTATGTAAACGAAGCAAATCAGTTACCTCAGCATCAGGATCTTTCAGTTTGGACATAACTTCGTCAAGCACGTGGTGGCAAAATACACATGTACTGTCACTAGTCACACCAGAGAAAAGGGCTGTGTTCCTGCATAGGCCATACTGTTTGCAGAACTCTTCTGGCCTGATTTCATTAATCTTGGCAAACAGAAGAGTTGCATAAGAGTCCATCAACTCAACACACTGCAAAGAAAAAGAGCTCCCAGGGTCATCATACTAAGGTGGTTTAGGGAGCACCTCCCCAGCAGGGCGTGCAGTAATGTGCATTGAAATATCTACGCAAGTAATATCTTTCCATTACTATGGCATTTTTCGTACAACAAACAAGAACTTTATAACTCCTAAATGTCAAACAAAGCAAAATATTTGAGATAATCACCTTCTGTTCCAAAGAGAATGTCTGCAAACAAGCATCATGAATGATTTCCACAATCTTATCTTGAGTTTGTTTCTCTCTGAGATAACTGATAGCTTTATTTGCAAACTCCTCACAAGCTGAGCATCCTGGGCTGCCACTCTTAGCATCGACAGGAATTTTGCTCGAAATAATTTGGTCCTCATAGATTGGGCCAAGATCTCGGACCTCAAGCGTGTTAACATCAAGGACAACTGAAAAGAAATAAAATTAGTATGATCAATTTTGAGCGCAAAATAGCAAACACAAATGAGTTTAGAGTACAAAAGGCTGGTTCTAGCTAGGTTGTGCTGCAATGAAGCTATCTTATCTACGTATGATACCGAAGTAACCGGCATAAGAATTTCAACTTGAATGAACCGAGTAAAGACTCTAAGCATTTGCATATACAACTACCTTTACTATGGATAAAAGCATTGAGATTTGATGTAGGAGTATCCGTTTTCTAATCAACTTATAGAACTTTTTTTAATCGAATAGAGCTTTATATTGATAAGTGCTATTGCAAGTCATTGGTGCTGATATGAAGGTGGACAGACATCCCTGATGAGGAGATAGAGAGGTCGTGTTGACTGGTAAGACATACCAACATCCATGTCTTGTGAACCGTCGGCTTGTGCCGCTCCCCAGCCGGTAAGCAACAGGAGCAGAACAAGAAAGAGAGGTGCTTTGGACCCCATGGTTTCCTCTGTTATATTAGAGAGAAAAAAAAAACCGAGTTAGTTAGTTGACCAGGAACCACGAGGAACAACTCGCCACATCCAAATCCTGAACACACGAAGCCAATCCCCACGATTTGGAGAGAAATCGATTGAAAAAAAAAAATATGGGCTAGGCAGGGAAGGGAAGGGAGGAGGAAATCTGTGTATGGAAGAAGGATGATACGAATCGGCGGCAAAATTGCAGAGGATTAACGAAATAATAGGAACAAAGTAAGGAAGAAAAATACTCACGTCACGGAATCGATCAATCGAGGAGCAGCAAGCTGCTGGCGGGGCGGGGCGGTGCTGAAAAATCTACGGGGCGGCGGCTGTTAATGGGCGGAGAAGGCGGCTTGGCATCCCAATCCCAGTCGGTTTTTTTTTTTTTTTGAGACAAATCCCAGTCGGTTTGGTGTTGCGTGTGGTGGATTAGAGTCCGTGGACCAAAAAAGCAGCTCTTCGATGCGGTGGTTAGCCAAGCCAAAATAATTACTCAAGTCAGCGTGTCGGATTACGACTTTTCCATGAGGCCCAATAGTATCTTCCTTGAGGCCTCGCATTTTATAATCCACGAGGCCTAATAGTGGCCCATTTCATTTGAAAACGAAAAGGATAAAAATAAAATAGTGGTCGTCGACAGCAGGGTTCGAACCTGCGCGGGCGAAGCCCAACAGATTTCAAGTCTGTCTCCTTAACCACTCGGACATATCGACTGTATGTACGATTCTTTGGTAAATGCCTTTTTATATAGATTCACGGGTTACTAGCTGCTGTCTACAAAAACTTATCATATCATACAGCCATTGCAGCACACAATTGGCAAAGGAAACTAATATCCAGGAAGAAAATTATTCTATTCGAAAAGGAATTTCCAGTTTCTTTGCATTGGCGTTGTTAAGTTGATTATTAGTTGGTCCAAAAAAAAGTTGATTATTAGTTGCAGACGTGCAAGCATACCACTGTATACAAAATATACTAATAGTCTAACACACACACACATGGACACTGAGGCACTGTACCAAAGATTTACAACACAGGAGATTCACAAATAGTCATCAACTCAACCCGTGCAATTTACACAACTGTAAAAGTAGGCCTTCCTTCCTTTCAAAAAAAAAAGTAGACCTTCCTTAGTGCATATATTAAGTGTCTAATGCGTGAAAGAATCCTTCGCTCGACGGTAAATCTGTACATTCCGGGCTAATCGCGCGTCGACGCGTCTGTCTTACGGTTTTAGTGGTCAACCGGCGACATGTTCGGTTGTGGCCGTGCACATTTCGCCGATACGTCGGTCGCGGCCCCTGCTGAGTTCTCCATTTGTTTGTCAGTAAGCCCGTTTGCTTCGTGCTTTCGTCAGGCCCGGCCTGTTTTCCCACCGATGCTCGCTCTCTTGCTCGATGAGCGAGGTCGACTCCATCGGTTCCGCGTTGCCGACGCCCTTCTCTGTCTTGCATCGCCTGCCTCGGTTGCTCCAGCTTTCAGTCCGCACTGTGTTTGTTTTCATCTCCGAAAGCTGCTCGCACGTTCATCTTCCAGGTTTACTAGTTTCTTCTTCTACATACACTGATGCCTAGCGGCCCTTCCTTGTCGCCTCGCCCGGCCACCGTCAACCCTTACGTATCCCATCGTTCCGGGGTCATTTGAACGAAGCCACCTCTATTCGTGGTCAAACTAGCAAATCTCTCCCATCTCTCTCTCGGATTCCATTTGATTCAGATTTATTTTCAAGATTAATCATTTACCTATCTCATACTTATCAGGAGCAATCTTGCGGATCTCGTTTACATGTTTATGAGTTGCTCAAGATCCATCAACAAAGCATGTCCTGCAACCTAGCCCCGATGCAAGGAAGATTTCTATCCTCATTGTTGCTCTTCTTTTCGTTCTTTTCTCTGCATTGTGCTTCGATTTCGTTTTCTCCTTTTCCTCAATCTCTCCTCTTCCTCTTCCTCCCCTGCTTCTTCATGGACCGGTTCGTCTTCTCTGTCCGCGCTCGTGTGGTTCATCGGTGTCCTGGTCGTTGCCTCTGCGGTCTCTGTCGCGGGTCGTTCGCGCTCTTCCGGTATGCCTCGACGATCTCCTGATTCGATTCATTCGATTTTCCCGCATCCTCTTCTGATTACTTTGCCTCATCCCGGTTCGCAGCGGTGGTGCCCGGGGAAGGCGACGGCAAGCGATGGAGGCGGCTGGTTGAGACGACGCCTGTAGCGGCGGCTAAGCGAGACGACGCGCGCGGCGCACCTGTTTGATGGATGATGGAGTGCCCAGCTTGCATGTAGTATCTTCGGTAGTAACCTGAACTCCAAGGGCATTCCACAAAGCTTGGGCAAAGCTACATCTGAACATCAGGTGATCGGTAGTTTCATCCATGTCATGGCAGAGGGGGCAAGTAGCATCGTCCACAATGTGCTTCATCAGTGGATTTGCAAGGCATTGGATCCGTCTTTCACAGGTGTGATTGTTCTGTTCTTCTTCTGTTTTCCAGTTAAAATCGGTTTCCATGTTCTTCTATTACCTGATTATCAGGTAATAGAAGGGAAATGAAAAATAAGTTACATGAAGTAGTTACATTCAATGGATGTTTGTTGGGCTGTGTTAGACCTTGTGTGTGTGTGTGTGTCTTAGGCCTAGCCCATGTAGCAGTATATGTATATGAAACATGAGCAATAGAGGTGAGCTTTCAGAGTTTTCTCCAAAATATCAACATGGTATACAGAGCCGGAGGATCCTCGGCGGCGGCGGCACTGTCGTGACCAGGCAACAGATCGAGCACGTCGAGTCGTGCGGACGGAGGGCCGGTCGTGACTTGAAGTGGCTTGTGGCGAGCAGAGTGCCGAAGCATTGCAGGAGGAGGAACCGGTGAAGGACTACCGCCAAGGCGCTGCAAGAGACGGTGGAGCAACGCCGCTCGACGACGGCTGTCAGAACAGAGAAGCTTGGCTGGAGGTGCGACACTCGCGCACGCGAAGGCGGCAGGAGCAGGCAGCTCGAATGGCAGAGAGTAGTTGAGGCTGGTCTGCTGCTTCGTGTTGCTTTAAGGTGAAAGCAGGTGGATTAGAGGTTGGAGGAGCAGCGCAAGGTAGCAGCTGGTGGCTTGTGACGCCCAGATCAGCAGCGATTACAACTGGTGGAGCTCAGATTAGAGGCTGGTTGTGCGGAGGTGAGTACCTCTGTGAATTTGGCACTTGCGCTTCAGATTGAGAAGGGAGCTGCTATTTTGGGGGACAGAGAGAGATAGAGAAATTGCTGTTGTGCTGTGCGTGAGGAGGAGCCTGGAAGTGCTAGCTTGCTGGGATCTTGCTGAAATTGTTCTCAGCGGCAAAGAAAAAAGAGGAAGACTTGTTGTGTGGTTGCAAAGCTGTAGAAATTAGCAGGCACGGCGTTGGGTGTGGAGCTGAGAAAACAAAGGACGGCAGTGTCCTGGTCATCAGCGGCAACTACGCACGTTGTGCAGACTACAGAGAACATTCTGTAATCTCCTAGAGAAGCGGCAAGAGGACAAAAGAAGACGGGCTTGAAGGCTTGGATTCAGGGGAGTCACTGACCTGATAGCAACGAATTGGTAGAGGAAAATAAGAAACATTCTGCTGTGTGCTGTTGTACACCAGAACAATGGCAGAGAACAGAGTAATAGAGCAGGTATTTGAAAAGTTGGCCGAACTTCTTTCTGTGAACCAACTTGAGACGATAGCCCAAATGTTCTTGGCAAAGACTTCAGAACAAATATCAAATACAAGAGAAGTGAAAGGGACCAAGACAATTCTTGGCAACCTTGTCAATCTTGTTCGTCCGGGTGCAAAAACATTTCATAAAAATTGAATACTAGATTCGGGAGCATCCAGACATGTCACAGGGACGTCGAGTGAGTTTACATCATATGTCCCATTTCCTCCGACACGTAAAGAGACTATTCAAACTGCCGATGGAACTGCTCAACCTATTCAAGGTATGGGTACTGTCAATTGCACTCCATCATCAGCCTCTCATCAGCCATTATACAAATTAGCTAGAGACGTGCATGATGCGTGGGCCATGATTATGCTCGGATATCTAACACTAGAGCAGAGCGTAAAAACTCTGCTTCCAAGGTTACATAACACACGTCCAAATTATTTATCTGGTCTGGTTGCATCAAATACATAGCACAAGGTTACTAGCGCAGAGCAGAGTACTTGGGAAGAGTCTGCTGTTGCACCCACCACCCAGAACACAAGTAATTGACACGAGTTATAATTGGAGTATATTGTGAGCATGGGAAAGGATATAGAAGGTGCCGAACGTTGTCTCAGTTCCAACAGTTTCCAGTCCAGTCACGATACATTTAGATGTGAAATGAATCTGATCATATTTTCTCTAAGATGTGGTTGCGTTGTACTTTAAGGCGTCAACATTGTTGGTGTAAATTTGTGACACAGATTGGTGGTCAAATCATGACTTTAAGACGGTTACTAATTCCATGTGAAGGAGGTTCACTGTCATGATAAAATGCCTTTATAGATAAAACTGCCGTTGCTTTGCGAGCTCAGGGTACTAGAACACTTTAGTTGAAAACTTGAAAGGGATAAGGAAGGTTGTCAAGCGTCGGATGCTACCAAACTAGACCAAAAAAGCGAGGCAATGAAAGGTGGACATGTTCCTGTTCGGGCGTCTTTTCTGATTTAACCTGAAAGGGTATAGCAACAGATATGCTTTTCTTCTTAATTTTCACATCGCGACAAATTAGACCGGTGAAATGTTGCTGGTCTGCGAGATCCCATCGGTGTTTGGCAGACTAGCTAGTTGACGGGTAGCCATCACTTGCAAGGAACATCGTCATAGCAGCAGGTAACCAATATTGTAATTACTCATCTCTGTTACTCCCAAAATATTAATAATACGGAAAGGAAGAAGGCTAGCTAGCAAGCTAGAGAATAATTTAAAAATGCGGAAGGACGAGAAACTGAAGATGAGGCAGGGTGACAGGGCTTTACGGCGGTCACTCGCTTAATTTGCAATGCCCCATCACCTATACATGTACCTAACCAATTTCTACACAGCCTAGCTAGGTGTGTTGCTAATACAATAGAATAGTTTTGTGTATCACAACACTAACCATATCAAATCTACTATTTCAATCAGCCCGAAATCACGGCTCGGGGATACTACTAATATCGATCAATCTAGTAGGTCGCCTAGTCGTATCTGAAGATTGCCCAATGATCAACAATGCGTTTCGTATCAAGATAGTATGCTTGTTCTTTTGAAGCAAGCATACAACATTTTTGTGACCTCATCTCAGATACTTACGGTAAAATTTTAAATGTCTCAATAATGTGACATCACATATACATATTCATGCATATGGAAAAAGATTTCAGAGAACAAGTGACACCACATTCATTATTTAAACCAACCAACATGAGAACAACTCGATACAGCAAAATGATTTCGCATATGTATTGTGAAACAAAAGAAAACGTACAGTTAGCAAACCTTCTGCTGAATGTGATAGAAATCCAGGAACTCCACATTTAATTTCCTTTTAGTTAACCCTTCTGCAGTTCTTCCTGATTTGGCCATTAGAGCCTGTCAGTGGCATTATGTCGCCCATTTTGATCATGCCTGTCACAAAGTCCGCAAAGAATGCACTTGCCAGTAACGTATGACTGAACTTGGATACACACTGCAGTTTTCCTCTTAGCTAGTTAAGTCTTCTGCAGTTCTTTCTGATCTGCCCGTTGGAACCAGTCAACGGCATAATGTCGCCCATCTTGATCATGCCTGTCACAAAGTCCGCAAAGAATGCACTTTGGCTAGTAACGTATGACTGAACTTGAGCGTCGGTGGCTCCACCATTGAAGAGCTCCTGGTCAGAGTGCAGAAGGCCTTTCTTGCAAACAAGATTCTTGTAGTAGTCGTTCTCAAATATTGTTGGGGTTTGAAGGTCCAGAGGTGCCAAGTTGTCATCACCTGAACCTGAGGTTCTTGGACAAACTGATTGCCTTGTCCCCGCAAGGGATCTGTCGATGTTGGTGTCGTTGTAAATATGGGCTCTGAAGCTTGTGCAACGTGCTAGGCCTATGGTGTGACATCCTGCCACATATAAGAGCAATGTGTTATATATTAACCAGTGATTTTTTTACTTGTTTTAGTTAACTTAATTTTTGAAAATGCCTGCAAAATGAAATATTGATCCCTTTTTCAAAGAAATGAAATATATATCCTATACACTAATCTTCTTGGACCTTCGAATCATACATATATATAGCAGTGTTCTTTATACTAAGTCTCTGGTGCTAAGTTTTGTTTAAAATTAACTAGTCTTTTGAACTAAAGTACAAGGTCAGATCACTTTGCTCAGTTTTGTTCTCAAAGGATATCTGAAGAAGGCTAAGCTCTGAGGTCGAAACTGAGGTATCCTTTCAGTTATGTCAGGTTGGGATGCAGCAGGTCCGGATGAGACATGCCTCCTTTGATATGACTAGTTGGACGGGCTCTAGTTCCTTTTTTTATCTTTTTTCTTAATATAATAGTAATACACAACTCTCCACAGAAGCCCCCAAAAAAAATGTTTGAAAAGGAGAGCATGATTTGTTACCGGAGAGCGCAACCATGTCCTTTTGGGAGAGACCCTGCGCGGCGAAGTGCGAGGTGAGGTTGGCGAGGCCTGACGAAGGCGGCGGGATGTTGTTGTTGGAGCCATTGAAGCTCGCCGTTGTCGAGTCCCTCCTCCCAACCTTCACATCCCAGCTCGGCCCGCCAAGCTGCCATGCCCCCAACATACATGAACGTTATATGTTTTTTTTTAACTTTGTCATTAAAATTCCATATGACCATGCCTACATTATTTTGTTACAAGTTCGTCATACTAGTACTAGTACTCACGATAACGACACTGTCCCTAACCGCGATGGCGAGGATGTCGGCGCAGGAGACGACACCGGGGCAGACCTTCTCGACAGCGGCCTTGATGGCGTCGATGACCTCGAACCCTCTCACAGACCCGTTGTTGGGCGTCGCCATCTTCTCGCCCTGGAAGGTCGGCGTGTCATCCAGCAACAACGACGCGTCGCACCCCTGCAACACGTGCACAACGCATCGACTACTTAACAATCATCATAACCGGAGATCCAACGCTTGCACAGTTTGACTGACTAGAGAAAGTATGTGGTTTAATTTGTTCTGTAATGCAAGTGGAATTGGCATTAGTAACAGTACTTGGACGAAGCAGTCGTGGAAGAAGAGGCGGAGGATGGAGGCACCCATGCGCCTCTCCGTGGCGATGGCGGATCGCATCACCGACTTGACGGCGTCGTACACTCCCGGGC
>LAPY01003309.1:30628-40983 GCA_000970635.1 Eragrostis tef | reverse complement strand
TGGAAGGTCGGCGTGTCATCCAGCAACAACGACGCGTCGCACCCCTGCATCACGTCCACAACGCATCGACTACTTAACAATCATCATATTCGGAGATCGAACACTTGAGAAAGTACGTGGTTTAATTTGTTCTATAATGCAAAAGTGAATTGGCATTAGTAATAGTACTTGGACGAAGCAGTCGTGGAAGAAGAGGCGGAGAATGGAGGCGCCCATGCGCCTCTCCGTGGCGATGGCGGATTGCATCACCGACTTGACGGCGTCGTACACTCCAGGGCACGAGGATGAGTAGAAGCTGGTGCAGAGCTGCGCCGACGAGACGCCGGCGAGCGCGAGGAGCAAGACGAGAAGGAGGCCGCTGCGCCCTGCACCTGATGCGCACGCCATGATCGATCCTATTCTCTATCTCTGGTGTATAGCAGGAAGATATGCAGAGAGAGTGCTGCTGCTTGTGTGTCTTGCCTTGAGCTGCTCGGACATCCTTATTTATAGCTCAAAGCCCTCGAGTAATAATAATTGGTTTGTATAAACTATTGAAGCAGTGATCCTAATTGAATGTGATTAGATTACATTGGCATGCAGAATGTTATATATGTTCACAATTCGTTGGACTTTGAGTCGAAAAGTTCCCATCCATCAAGTGCTCGAATGGGAACGCTTGGACCTCTTCGCTGCTACTTAAAGCTTCCATGCGTATGCCAATCATCTTTTCCGCCCGGAACGGTCTATGTACACTGTTCTTGTGCTGCCTGTCAGTTGCATACATCAACCTGGATGCGTTCCCGGATAATTTTGCACAACTGGCCCAGGTTTTTCCTCGCAACAGTTTCACATAGTTTTGAGTGCGACGCGGAGAAAAAGGTCTCTTTCTGATATCATCACTCTGACTCCTATATCTACTTTTCTGAAGTACTAGTATAAAAGTTGGAGAGCGAATCACCCCCACATCAGCCATACAAACTGTTGACGTGCGTGGTCCATGGTTAAACTTGTATACTTAGCACAGTAGCAGAACAATGAGAGTTCATCTAATCCGAAACTCTGACTTCAAGGTCACATGATATACATCCAAATTCTTTATCTGGTTGCATCAAATATTTGTGGTTTCCCGTCTCGTGTTTGTTTGCTCTAAAGTCGCAATGATTTGTTATCCTCGCTTGTCAGAATATGACCAGGAGTCAGCAGTCCATCCACAACACTACAAGAATTGTACCATTTCCCTACAGTTTTTTGGAAGTGGCCGACAGCAACTAGTATATTTTTGTTATGAATCAACAAACTGTGGGCAATGAGTTTGTAGGGGATTGTGTTGTAGGCAAAATGCTTAAACTCTAGGGAAATACAAAAGATTGTATTAGCATACTGTCAGCCATTGAAATGAAATGACTAAGACAACTAAACCTGTAGGCCACTCATGGAGGGACTGTCGGGAAATACTAGCATTCTTGTAGTGAAGTTGTTGTGTGCAAGACAAACATGCACCCACAATGTCCAAGCAGAGTAGTTGTACTTGTGAAGATTCTACTAGCATGTTGCCTGGACCAAAATATCATCTGTTTGCAACATAATTCGGAATAATTTTACCAAATCATGTAGTAATAATTTCCGCACAAATCATATGAAACTGGCATGCCAAAGATGGTGTGTAATAACAAGCTATGCCAAAGATGGTGCTTAATAACAAGCTGCTGTCACACCCACCACCTAGACCACAAGTAATTGGCACGGGTAGTAACTATACCGTGAGCAACAAATTGAGCTTCAAATTCGGTTTTTATGCCAAGTAACAAAAACAAACACAATAGGGGGTATGCACCAAAGTGAATTGTTGGTGGGAGTAAAGCAGAATTTTCAAAGAATCCTTGCATATATAGTAATTCAATGTTGTTGATATATATTTATGACACACACACACACACATCAATACAATCAAACGTGCACCAAAAGGCCGCGTCCTGGGCGACCGCGTCGTCAAAAATATCCCGAGTTTTGTATCGTACGGTTCTTTTCACTGACGCGTGTTGATCTTTTTTTGAATGTGGCATTGTGTTCGTGTGTATTTTCGTTTCGGTTCGTCAGTATTTTGGCCGCGTCCCTTAGCATTGTTTGTTCTGCTCGGATGACCAGTGTGGAGGGGCTTCCTGGATGGTGCGTCGTGATTTTATGGTGTCTTTTGTATGTTTACGTGATGATCTTTTTTTGCGATTTCACCCTTGTGCGTGTTGCGGTCATCCTGTTGCCCATGCTGGTTTCGTTTCGTAGTGTTGGCTGCTGGCTCTCGCCTTGTGGATTCTGTATGGGCATCTTCGTTGGCCTCGTTCGTCCTTTATTCGTTTCCTAGCGGTGCGTGGGTTTGTTCTGTGATTCCATGCCCATACCACTGCATGCCGTTCTCGTCGTGGTCTTCGCGTGCCCGTATCGTTGCATGGCATGTTCGTCGCGTCGCTTGTTGCGTTGTGACGCGTGTGTTTCCACGTGTGCGTCAAGGGTTCTGTTTTTGTGGAGGGCGGTCGTGCTTTGTAGTCGTCTGCGGCCTCTTCCGCCTATAACTACCTAGCCTGCCTGACTGGTCGATCATTGCGATCCCCGCGACCCAATTGTCGGGCTGGCGGCGGGCCAGTGCGGGTGAGAAGGGGACGATGGAGATTGACTGACGCTCGACATGACGTGGAGCGACGGGCTCGGCGGCGGACGAGACGCCGCGTCTTCAGGTCGACGGTTGGCGGGCGCAGCATCGATCCTCGACTCGTGCGGCGGGAGTTCCTCGACTTGTATTGCTCGCCCGGTGGTGGTGGTTGCTGGATCCTCGGCGTCAACGGCCTGCGCGGCAGCTTGCGCGATGTAGGCTGTAGGTACGCAAATCTATCCGCCATCCGCTTCTCTTTGCACTAAAGATTTGCAATATCTTCCTCAGGCGGCGGACGAGGCGCTGCACGGCCTCAGGTCGGCGGTTGCCGGGAGTAGCAGTAGCGGTGGCTTGGACTAGTATGAGGGCGAGACAAACCGGGACGGAGTGCGGCTTGGTGCCACGGCAAGCAGACAGTCCGGTGAGCAGCGCACTGCCGGATTTCTTCAGTATCATGGTGAGTTCATCCCTCACTTCTCGATCCTTATTTGTCTCATAACTTGTCCATTTGCAGTCCAATTTTCTGATTCTTGTGAGCAGCGCTGCCGCTGATGGCGGTGTGATCTCCATTTGTGGCGTGCCGGTGGTGAGTGGATCGAGCGACGGCTTGGGGGCAGGCTCTGCCACTTGGTTGCAACTCGACGGGAGCGGCGTGCGCGGCACGTCGTCCTCAGGTCGACCGGCAGAAGGCGTGAGTATGTGGCGGCCATGTCCCTTCTCCTGTAGCTCTTCCCGATGCACGGCGAGTTGGATTGGACCAGGAGAGGCTGCCCTCATGGAGCTCCCATAGCCAAATACAGTAAGTGCAGTATCAATGTTCCTTCCTTTCTTTTTGCAGCTAATGTATTTGTGGTGAAATGTTCTGACAAGTTTCAATGAAATGCACCACGGAGGAAGCCTCAACCATCATATCTCTTACTGCAAAGATCTAAGTTTATCTTCAACATATAAAAGCTTTAGTGATTAAGGGATTCTTGATACACATGGTACCAATTATTCAAAATGCAAGAGCGAACACTTATGTTTGACAGATTGGGCATCTCTTTGCTTTCTTCTTTTGCTGTATATTGGATGCCCCAGTATGGAATTCTTATTCAGAAGTGATGTGCTGTGAAAACATCAGCTATTTGCACAAATAACTATTGCACATTGTCATTTGTTCTGATTAAATTTATGCCTCTTAGTCAAGCTTTTTATTCTCCTCTGCAGTGCATGATTAACCTAAAGGTCAGTATGCTATTTTGAGTCACCTGTTTTTTCTAGCTACAATTCTTCATGATGGCCAACTGAAATAAGCTACTGAAGAAATCAGAATGAAGCATTCTTAGTCACCTCCCAGTATCAATGTTTTTCTCTGAAGGTAGCATAATAGACAGATTCACCATTGGAACTTACAAACTGATCCTGATCTACTCATAGTGAACCTGCACCCCAGTTTCCACTTCTGAATATTTAGCTAAAAAGGCTAGCAGAAATTCTAGAATGTGATGATTCCAACAATAAACACAAGTCCCACCTTTTTTACATAATAAATATTGTGGTTGTGTCTACTCTCTGAACTCTTGCGCCCATCTTTTAGTTTCTCGATACGTGTTCAAATTGTGATGTCTTGCTTGGGACTGTCGGCTATGCTGGTCGGTGGCAAGCGGTGGAAAGGTGTTAGGGTGCACGGATCTAAAATGGCTATGGTGAATGCCAAATTTGCTTGGGCTGACCTCTGCCAGACTACTATGGTAATCAAGCATGGCAATTATCTACATGAAGCGGGTAATAGGAGGATATAGATGAGGATGCAGAAGAGGATCAAATTAGATGCGGTGACCAATTGTGGTTTGCAATCAACCGATATAAACTCTGAATGTTGCATGTCATCTCCTGGACTTTAAGTGTCCGTCTGAATTTTACAATGACAAGTCTTTACACTGCAGGAAAAAAAAAGGTTCTCAACCCTTTCATAGGACTAATTGTCTTCTTATATTTGGATTGAACAAAGAGGAAAACTAATGTACAGCCACAACACTTTACTACCTATGTTACACATTGAAATTGGTTTCACATTGTTTTCTTAAGCTTCTGAGGTCTGTACAGTCCAGCATGATGTGGAGTATGTGTTGAGTTTGGAGTGGAGAAAAATGCATAAGAAATGGAACATTGTCTTAGGTATTTGCATCGTTTGCTCTGCTCTGTACTTCACATCACAGCTGAAAAAATTGTATTTTTAGTCTTGAATTGATCAGGAGTTTCCAAAGTTGAAATTTGTTTCATTACTTATATTCTATTGATTTTCACTTGTTTGCCAATAACAACTATGAATATATCTAAGATATTGAATTTGAATATCAACAAAGTGCACACATAGGCTATATTCATTACCCCGCACCTGTTTTGTGTTTTGATCAGTATACTAGATTGAAGGAAATATATTGTCATCGCAGTGCGATCACAACTTGAGAATGATGAAGATTATAGGTTGGTTTACGACCCCGTAAACAGGCTACTAACACTACCTTGCTGAATGATCATGGTATGCTCACTTTTATTTCTTTGATTTTAACAGTCCAGGTTCACAAGGATTGCATTGCATAACAAAAAATGCTGCTAATGCTTGCTTAATCTGATTAGTTGCTGCTTTGGTGAACATTTTAATTCTATTACTCCACATATTTAGTAAAGGTAACCGACTATTCCAACGTGTTATTGCAGTTTCTCTGTTTCTTCTGGCATCCTTTATAATCTTTGTATTTTACTTGAAGGTTTTACAAACCTTCTATTTTCTTTTTGTATTATCTATTTAATGCCAAATAGGTTGTGTCAGATGGTGACTATTGGTGGTGTCCTGAGTATTTCTGTACACCGAAGTTAGTGACAGGTACTGTGATTGACTATCAATGATCTTTTATTATGAGGTTCATCAAGGTTAGTGAATGAAGGAAAATTCGCAACGATTACATTTGTGCCGGTTATTTTCAGTCCCCCCACCCCCATTATCATCATGCAAGGATGGTTTAATGGTTTATACTAGAAATCTTACAGATGCTTACTAATTTGCAAATATTTATCTTTCCAAAACACCATCAGAAAAACATCAATAACTACGTTTTGTATGCATCCTTTCACTTGAAAACTTCTGGTTGCTAGCTTTGAGATAAGCGTTGAAAAGGGGTAATGTTTTAAGTTATTGTTGTCAGATGAACTAGATGTCCAATATCGCATTCAATGTGGCATTCAAATATAGGTGATTTGCAATCAAGGAGATTGACAAACTAAGCCTCCATCTGTCTCAACACTATAGGCTGGTCTTTTGTGTAATGTTGCACATGTCTTATAATTTACTGATAAGGCTGGTCTTTTGTGTAATGTTTTACAGGTCTTAGTTTACTAATAACATCGCGGTCGATTCATCTGGTGATCATCACATGTACACTTTCGCTTACAGAACTTGTGATAAAGTAGAGAATTTCACACAAGATTTTAGTTACCATTGGAGGCAAACAATTTTTTGATGCGCAATGTTCAGTTACACTTTGAGCGTCAGCATGGCCATTTAAAATACTTTGGGATTGCTTAAACAAACATAGGCCACACACTGGTCTGGTGTTGCTACATAATCCGATTTTCAGTTGAATTGTTTTCCAAGATAGAAGGTCAAACCATGCAAACAAAATATTGATAATAAATAAATATATCGGCTGGAAAAAAGCTGCAGGCCATCCTTACTGTGGCACTTGAAATAAATTAGTGTGATGGATCCTTTAGTGAACGGAATGTTCGAATCCAGTTCAAAGTCTCCCTATGTCACTCTAAGTAAATTAGCATGATGTTAAGTTGCAGATTGGTCTGGATGATAAAAGAACCTCTCCCCTTCGATTTTATAAATACAACGTCGACAGTCAATACAGTTCATGAAAGAGGAGGCGCGCCAAGGGCGCGTCACAGCTTCTAGTATTGGTGATCAAGTGATGACTTGAAGGCGGTCAATAATTCGAAGTGAACGAGGTTGTTCATTTTCATGATAAAATGTTTTTTTGGAAAATTCAAAACTGTCGTTGCTGTGAGGGCTCAGGGTACCAGAATACTTTAGTTGAAAAGGATAATGAAGCTTCTAGCGTGTTGGATGATAGTACCAAACTAGACCAACAAAATGCGAGGCAATGAAAAGTGGAAACTGAACTGTACGAGCTTTCTCTCTGATTTAACCTGAAAGGGTAGCAATATATAATTTTCCTTTTAATTTTTCCCACGGCAACAAACTAGATAGATGAAATGTCACTTCACTAGCCCGCATAGGCCTCATCGGTCTTTGACCGACTAGTTGTCGGGTAGTCGTCACTTGCAACGAATATCGTCGTAGTAGCAGGTAACCATAATTGTAATTACTCATCTCTGTTACTGAAAAAATATTTAATAATAGTACAGAAAAGAAGAAGCCTAGTATGCTAAAGAAGGAATTAAAAATACATAAGGAGAGGAGCAATAGAATTAGCAGTTTCCTGTAACGGATGGAGAAACTGAAGATGAGTCAGAGAGTAGTGGCAAGTATTGACGGCGGTCACTCGCTTAATTTGCATGTAAAAGGCAATGCAAGCATAGTTTGGATTATCTGAAAGAAAGTGCAAGGGCATGCATGGGCCGTTGCAGCTGAAAGAAAGCACTGTCGGCAGCGTGAGGTGTGTCATGCGATGAATGTGCAATTTGGATTAGCAGCCAGTATCACTCCTTCCTCTAGCCTGCATGGTGCAGAAGGTCGCCACCGAATGACCGAAAGTTGAGAAGAAGCTTTCCGTCGCCGTATACTTGGCCGGCGCTTGGACAAAAACTGATTGAACCCATGCATCCAAGCCGTGGAACTGTCGTCCCAACTTTTAACGATGCCGCGCAATTGGTGTACTTTTCCTTTCGCAAAATAAAACATAAAAAAAATGGGACACATTTTATAGGGAGGGAGTGACTTGATCGCAGCATGCAGATGGATACGAAGTATGATTGATAGAGTACTACGAAGATACATAGGAGCATCTTTCCATTGTGTAACCAGTTGCATGCTTAACTGTTAATGCTAGCAAAACTCACCACCTTTTTGACAAACAGTGCACTGTTATACCAAGTACGTGCATCGCTTAATTATCAACTCAAGTTTAGGTAGACAAACAGGCAGTTCAGTTTGCGAAAATTAAATAAGTATGTGAGCTTGTTGACACTTGACAGCGACACGCATAAAGATTGCACGATTTTGTTTATTGGAGTACGATGTTGCGGTTATTTGCGCCGTACGGTCTTGCCAATTGAGATGCTACTAGAAAACTTTTACAGAGCCTAAAAAACATCACATAATCATGTCATGGAATCCTTTATTACAGCATATTGTTAGGTTGTTTTCAAAAGGACACGAATCGCACATGAGGGTACCCAGACCTCGATCACAAATTCAATCTGCCGAACATGTTAGAGGGTCCGCTCAAGGTTTTTCTAATGACCGACAGACATGCACACATGCATACTATACATGGTTTCAGGGAAGCGTATGGCGTTCAACAACTTTTTTGTGTTGTGTCCTTCACAAGTTCAAATCCATATCCAAGTGTCAAATCACAACAACTGCAATATTTTTCGTGTCAGATGTCATATGTAATCATCCAAATGAATGCAATGACATTGTACATTTAGCTAGCTGAATCAACATGATCTCTGGAGCGTTACTTCCGGGTATTCTTTTTTTTTTGCACGGTCACAACATTTATGGTTCTCGTGCAGAATATTTCAGACAAAATACAGAACAAATGATACACTTTATTATTCAAGCAAAAACATGTGACGATTTCACAATTGCAGATATGAAAATTGTTAACACACACACACACACACACTTGAAACGTGTGATTGTAAAGGTCCATCTGCAACACGTAGCATGTGCATCGTCTAATTAACCCTTCTGCAGTTCTTCCTTATCTGCCCATTAGAGCCTGTCAAAGGTGTGATGTCGCCCATCTTGATCATGCCGGTCACAAAATCCGCAAAGAATGCGCTTTGGCTACTGACATATGATTGAACTTGCGAGTCGGTGGCTCCTCCATTAAAGAGCTCTTGATCAGAGTGCAGGAGTCCCTTCTTGCTGACAAGGTTCTTGTAGTAGTTGTTCTCAAAGACGGTTGGGGTTTGAAGATCTAGAGGAGCCAAGTTGTTGTCTCCGGAACCTGAGGTGCTAGGGCAACCTGATTGCTTTGTCTTTGCAAAGGAGCTATCGATGTTAGTCTCGTTATACACGTGGGCTCTAAAGTTTGTGCAACGTGCAAGGCCAATTGTGTGAGCACCTGGAAAGATTAAGAAAGCAAGAGATATGGTAAATTATACTATTCCATATATATCCCAAGGTATGGAAGACATAATTGATTTTCCACCTTACATACAACTCAAGAATATTAGCCACTTGAGGATTTGATGAATTTAGAGCGTACAAAATATTTTTCTTTTTAAAAAAAAAACAGCTTGGTTAAATTTTTAAGAAAGAAGAAGTATGTGATTCTAGTTATGAGACGACACAAAGGGAACAAATATGTGTGGTTGTAATTTGCTTGAAAGATGTTGCTCAGCTGGGAGATGCCAATTGATCAACTTTATGCATGCTTTTATTATCCCGCCAGATTAAGAAAACTGCTGGCAGGTCATCTTTCAACTACGGATTGCTCGTTGAAGCTTCGCCAGGATTATAACATGCAAAACCTTACACTAGCTTTTACACACAACTTTCTTTTTCTTCCAGAAACCCATCCACGCCGACAAGCTGTGGGGCATCACTGTCAGCTTTAGCAACTTTAGGGGTGTTCGTTTCTTTAGATCTAAAATTTAGAGGAGTCACATCAAATAAAATCTTGTCATTTAAGAGTATTAAATAAAGTCTAATTACAAAACTAACTCTAATTCGCGAGAGGAATCTAATGAGGATAATTAAGCCATGATTAGAAGAAATTAGAAGATGGTTACTGTAGCATCACTGTACCAAAATATGGATTAATTAGGCTCATTAGATTCATCTCGTAAATTTAAGCTTATGTGCAAAAAAGTTTTGTAATTAGACTTTATTTAGTGCTCCTAAATGACAAGATTCTTTTTAATTTTAGAGGGTCTAAAATTTAGAAGGGGGTCGTTCTATTGATAACTATTATATCTTTTAACAGCTTTACGTTCTTAACCGACAATCAAGCTCTGTCAAGGCTAGATTTGTGAAGAAGGTTAATGTCTTACTAATAAGTCAAAACGGGAGCTTTCAGTTCCGTTGGTGAAAGTATGATCCAGCCGTATCTACCTACCTGCCTCTGAGATTTGAGAAACAGAGTATTGTTGACTCTGTGTGGCCTAGTTCCGATAGTTGTTTTTTTTTAATGATTTTCTTAGTTGAATTTTGACAAAGTACAACATTTCTATCAAAGATGATAAAATTAGTTAGTTATTACGAAATGATAATGTTTTTTTTATTATGCAGGTAAGTACCAGAGAGAGCGACCATGTCCTTTTGGGAGAGGCCCTGCGCGGCGAAGAGGGAGGTCAGGTTGGCGAGTCCCGATGTCGGCGGTGGGATGTTGTTGTTGGCGCCGCTGAAGCTCGCCGTCGTCGAGTCCCTCCTTCCGACCTTCACGTTCCAGTTCGGCCCGCCCAGCTGCCATCCACGTACCAGTATACCACCATTAGTTGACAGTTGCATATATATATATATATATATATATATGTGTGTGTG
>LAPY01003309.1:17038-29409 GCA_000970635.1 Eragrostis tef | reverse complement strand
GGAGCCCCTCCTCCCAACCTTCACGTCCCAGCTCGGCCCGCCAAGCTGCCATGCATGCAACGTTGCGTTTTAGTAATCTGTTACAAGTTCGCTATACTAATAGTAGTACTACTCACAATGACGACGCTGTCCCTGGCTGCGATGGCGAGGATGTCGGCGCAGGAGACGACGCCAGGGCACGCCTTCTCGACGGCGGACTTGATGGCGTCGATGACCTCGAACCCTCTCACGGACCCGTTGTTGGGCGTCGCCATCTTCTCGCCCTGGAAGCTCGACGTATCGTCCAGCAGCAACGACGCGTCACACCCCTGCACACCGAGTGTGAGTCAATCAACGGTTAGCACCATTATCAACGAGCAGATTAGTCTGCTGGTTAATAATCAAACACGATCATCTCTGGTTATCATGCAGTACTTGGACGAAGCAGTCGTGGAAGAAGAGGCGGACGATGGAGGCGCCCATGCGCTTCTCCTTGGCGATGGCAGATTTCATCACTGACTTGACGGCGTCGTACACTCCAGGGCAGGATTTGGAGTAGAAGCTGGTCGACAGCTGCGCCGACGAGGTGCCGGCGAGCGCCAGGAGCAACAGGAGAGCGGTGCATCGTGCCACTGATGCACGATCACCCATGGTTGATCAGAGATCGGTGGATGCTACTCTGCAGCAAGAGGATATGCCAAGTGCTGCTGCTTGGAGGACTGCGTGTCTTGCCTGGAGCTATAGCTCGGAACGACACAGGTATTTATAGCCGAAAGCCGTGGACACGGCTCGTATAAACTATTGAAGCAGTCCATGATGCGTGCATCAAATATGATTAGATTACATCACGATTCGTGTGTCATCGTCGCCTCACCTACTCCGTAGGACTTTGAGTTGAAAAAGCAAGCGATCGATCAAAGGCATGCGTGTTGGCCGCACAGGAATCACGCGTTTCACACCTAACTGTTGTATTTGCAGAGAATTTGGAAGCTGGTCGAGCGAGGCACAGCAGAATGAGGCCTCTGATTGCCGCCTGTGACATGCTTTTGTAAAAGCATGCACGCCACTACTAGTGCTGACTGTAGTCCAGGACACAGCCTGCATTCAGGTGCAGATAGTTTTGGTGAATGGGAACACTTGGACCTCTGTAGTAGTATCCAAGCAAACTGCCGGGCGACACGCTTAAGTAAAAGATACTCCGCCTGCTGCCGGCCCTTTTCGTAGGGACGGTTAAGCAAAGCGACCATTCCTGCTTCTGCGACCTGTCTATTTATGTTGCCCGCCCTGTAATTTTGGTAAACTGATCGATGTTTTCAGCAACATTTCTCACAGCAGCCCTTCAAAAAAAAACATTTCTCACAGCACCCGTCACAATTTCAGTCATGCAGGTATCTGCACGGCAAGATCCTGTCCTTCCATCCTCTTGCCTTTAGTTTGCTTCCTGCAAATGCAATGCTAGTTTTATCATTTGGGCTTTTATCATATTCCTCACAAGCCATACTCGACAGCCAAAAAAGATGGGATCACGGCACTGATCAAGGTGGTAGGGGGAAGTTTGACTGAGGAAGAGCTTGTTGGTCACCTCAAGAGACTTATTTCAGTGAAATTCGAATGGGATGTACAGTTACATGCGCCTAACACATGGGTGGCTCCTTTCCCGTCGAAGGCTGATTTGAAGCGCACTATCAACTTCGGATCAGCAGATCTTAAAGAAGGGATGTCGCTGAAATTTGCTGAGTTCGAGAAAGAAGAGTATTTTGGGCATGAGCTTCCTCTCATATGGATGAGAGTCACAAATCTACCCACGGTGCTGAGATCTTACGAAGTTCTTTGGGCAATCGGCACTATGTTTGGTGCAACTCAGAGGGTAGATATGGTTACTACCAGAAGGAATGATTTTGCGAGATTCAAAGTCGCTGTTCTCAACCCCAGTATTGTGCCAACCAAAATGGATGTGGTCATTGGCATCAGGTTCTTTGAGTTGAATTTTGAGATTGAGACTTCTGAGTCAACGTCAGGTGTATCACAAGCTGTGATGGATAATGGAAGGCATGAGGACGAGGATGGTGCAAATATGGACAAAAGAAATGAGAAGGAAGAGCACAGCAAGAGGCAGAAAAATGGAGGAAAGTCGTCCACTGGCCCTATCATTAAAGATGTTAATGGAACGGACACGGAGATGACCGAGGAGATAGATAGTGATGATTTAGATGAAGACGACCTGCTGGATGAGGAAATCATAGTTGAGGATGAACTAGAGGAAGGTGAGTTTATTCCGCAGGTTAACACGATGGCAACAGAGATAGCGAAGGAGGGGTTGGGGGCGGCTCATTCTATGCCGTTGCCTGCCCCTAGAGTCGACAATGGGAGGGAGGCACAGGCGGATACGACTCCGCTAGTGCCTCCTACCCTTGCTGCACCCGGGATTGACATGGGTGGGGAGGGTGCACAGGAGAGTGTGCTCCCCACCACTAGCGAGAAGACCGTTGGAGGGGGCGCACTTTCAGCAGTGCTTCCCGCCAATGAAGTTGATGATCAAAGCGGAGGCACAATAAGGGACTCGACTCCTTTTGTTGCGCCCGCCCAGGAGGACAACATCACCGACTCTCCCGCCTTGGCTCTAGGTCCTCTCCTAGAGAGGGCGTTACAGGAGCTCCAAGAGAAAAAACAGGCGCCGACAGGGGTGGGTAGTGGAGACAATGGGATGGTGGATGCACTGGTGGCAACCCCACCATCATCTACTAATTCCAAGGCGTCTCAACTCACCCCTCTAAGAAGAAGCATGAGAAGGGCGTCCACTGTTGATGAACATTCAGTGGAAAGGGCGGCAAGGCTGACAGCAATAAAGAACTTAGAAGATGTTGAAGGTAATGATTATGACAGTTCCATCCTTTCCTTCTCTAATGAGCATATTACAGATAACGTAAAGAACATTGGAATCTCTATGGGTAGAGATGTAGATTGTGTTCAGTCATCTGTCTCGCTTATTAAAAAAGTTAAAAAAGATAGATTTAAGTCTTCTTGTCATAAACCTGGTGAGGATAGTCACTTAGACATAGATGATTCCGACTGTGAAATCGATAACGTAACTCTAAGTAACCTTTGTGGTGATTTAACAGAGGAAGTGATGGATAATGACAGTGAGGATTCTAGGTTAGTTTCTATGCTTCATAAAAATAAAAAAACAAATACTGTAAGAGTAAGCCATCTCGTAGAGGACTCGCAACCAAGAAAAAAAATCTTTTTTTAAATGAAAGGTGTTTAATGGAATAGCAGAGGTCTTCGAGACTTGGCTAAACACAATTTCTTACATGATTTGTCAATAGAAAAAAAAACTTAGATTTTATTGCTGTTTTAGAGACGCATAGAAGAGATTTCTCAGATCATGTCCTTAATAATTTTTGTGGCGATAGAGATTTCTCTTGGTTTTGTAATCCTCCCAATGGGAGATCTGGTGGAATTTTGGTAGGAGTTAATGTTCAGTCTTTCTCGGTAGAAAATGAGATATCTGGAGAGTTCTTTGTTAAATTTCACCTAAAGAATAAGCATGATGGTTTTCGATGGGCCCTTATGGCTGTGTATGGGGCAGCACAATTGGAGCACAAAGACCGTTTTCTTGCTGAATTTGTGAATGTCTGTAGCAATGAATCTCTCCCGCTAATGGTAGGTGGTGATTTTAATATTATTAGAAATCCGACAGAGAAGAATAATGATAGGTATGATGGTAGATGGCCTTTACTGTTTAATGCTTCTATAGAAACCCTTAATTTAAGAGAGTTAGAGTTATCTGGTCGTAAATTTACTTGGGCTAACTCGGCTGCAACACCCACCTTTGAGAAACTTGATAGGATCTTAGTTAGTACTGATTGGGAACAAAAATTTCCACTCTCGACTGTTGAGGCTCTAACTAGAGACATTTCTGATCATACACCTTTATTGCTAGATACTGGAAATGCTTCTCATAGAGGAACCAACCCGTTATTTAAATTTGAACTGGGATGGCTCACTAGAGATGGGTTTTATGATATCGTAGCTAAAGTATGGCAGAAGAAATATAGAGGAAACTCATCCATCCAGAGATGGCAAAATAAGATTAGAGCATTAAGGCGTTTCTTGAAAGGCTGGTCTAAGAATTTGGTAGGTGAAAATAGGAAGAAGAAAGCTATTTTATACGATCAATTAGATGCTCTAGATAGAAAGTCTGAGTGTACGTTACTATCCATACAAGAGCAACAATATAAACATTGTCTTCATGCTGAGTTAAATAAGTTGCTTAGGGAACAGGAGCTTTATTGGCTCCAACGCTCTAAAGCAACACAATTAACTAAGGGTGATAACAATACAAAATATTTTCAGCTTTTGGCAAATAGTAGACATCGTAAAACCAAAATCTATCAGTTAGAGCAAGAGGAGGGGGTTATTGTTGGTAATGATAATTTGAAGTCGTATATCACTGAGTACTATAAAAAACTTTTTGGCGCCCCAGAAGTTAATTTTTTCAGTCTAGATGAAAGTAATATAATTGATATTCCTCAGGTATCTGTAGTAGAAAACGAGTTGCTTGTCGAGCCTTTTTCAGAAAAAGAGATTAGAGATGCTATTTTCCAAATGGAGCATAACAAAGCACCTGGACCAGATGGTTTTCTAGCGGAGTTTTATCAACACTTCTGAGATATCATTAAAACAGATCTTATGATGCTTTTTGATGACTTCCATAAAGAGAATTTACCTCTCCATAATCTTAATTTTGGGGTAATCACACTCTTACCCAAGAAGGCAGAAGCAACAATGATTCAACAGTACAGACCGATTTGTTTACTTAATGTCAGTTTTAAGATTTTTACCAAGGTACTCACCAATAGAATTTCTTTAGTAGCTCATAAAGTAATTAGACCTTTTCAAACAGCCTTCGATATATTATGGAGGGGGTTGTTATTTTGCATGAGACGATTCATGAAATGCATAGGAAAAAGAAGAATGGGGTTATTTTAAAACTTGATTTTGAGAAAGCTTATGACAAAGTGAAATGGCCTTTTCTACAACAAGTGTTGAGAATGAAAGATTTTTCACCTGTCTGGTGTTCTTGGATTCAACAAGTTACCTCTAAAGGCAGTGTAGGAATAAAAGTAAATGATGATATTGGTCACTACTTTCAGTCTAGAAAAGGAGTACGACAGGGAGATCCTTTATCACCTATTCTTTTTAATATTGTGGTAGATATGTTAGCAATTTTAATTGCTAGAGCTAAAGATAATGGGCAAATTAGAGGCGTAGTCCCTCATTTAGTCGACGACGGTCTTTCAGTTTTGCAATATGCAGATGATACTATTATCTTTATGAAAAATGATCTTGAAGAGGCTAAGAATATGAAGCTACTTTTGTGTGCTTTTGAACAATTATCTGGCGTAAAGATCAACTTCCATAAAAGTGAGATGTTTTGCTATGGGGCCGCAAAAGATTTGGAAAGAGAATATACTCAGATCTTTGGATGTGATATGGGTTGTTTCCCTTTTAGATATCTGGGCATACCAATGCATCATAGAAAACTTAGAAATATTGATTGGAAAGATGTAGAAGAAAGGTTTTAAAACAAATTAAGTGGGTGGAAAGGTAAAATGCTATCTGTAGGTGGTCGTTTGGTTTTAATTAATTCTATTTTGAGTAGTCTCTCCATGTTTATGCTTTCTTTCTTTGAAGTGCCACGAGAAATCTTTAAGAAGCTAGATTACTATAGATCTAGATTTTTTTGACAGGGCGACGGACACAAAAAGAAATATAGATTAACAAAATGAGGAATTTTATGCACACCAAAAGACCAAGAAGGGTTAGGGATTCTAAACCTGGACCTACAGAATAGGTGTTTTTTAAGTAAATGGTTGTTTAGGTTAATAAATGAGGATGGGATTTGGCAAAATCTTCTCAGAAACAAATACTTGAGATATAAAACTATTACACAAGTTGAATACATGCCTGGAGATTCCCATTTTTGGTCTGTCCTTATGAAAGTTAAAGAGCAATTCTTGAAAATGGGGCATTTCAATCTTGGTAATGGTGCTCAGATCCGTTTCTGGGAAGATAGATGGTTTGGGAATTCTTCCTTCAAAGACTGTTTTCCAAGTCTTTATTATATAGTTAGAAAGAGGAGTGCAACGATTGCGTCGGTTATGAGTTCTGATCCTTTAAATATATCTTTTAGAAGATCTCTAGTTGGCAATAATTTGAGAGCATGGCAAGAACTTATAGCTCTTGTGATCAACGTCTATTTATCTGATCAAAAAGATACTTTTACTTGGTCATTACATCAAAATGGGAAATTCACGGTTCGCTCTATGTATAGAGCGTTGTTTGCTCCTAATATTGTACCTCGCAATCTTGTGCTTTGGAAACTTAAATTGCCCTTGAAAGTTAAAATTTTCATTTGGTACTTGATCAAAGGCATTGTTCTAACAAAAGACAATTTGGCAAAGGGACAATGGAAAGGAAGTATGAAGTGTTGTTCTTGTAATTTAGATGAATCAATTCAGCATCTCTTCTTTGATTGTCATATTGCTAAGTTGATTTGGAGATTTGTACAGGTTTCTTTTAATCTGAACCCACCTTTAAGTATGGATCATATTTTTACTGATTGGTTACATGGGGTGGATAGGAAACTGCAATACAAAATCTTTGTTGGAACATGTACTATCTTATGGGCAATTTGGTTAAGTCGAAATGACATGACTTTTAACAATGCACAAGCTGTTACTTCTATGCAGGTGTTATTCAGATGGACACATTGGATTCGCTTTTGGACACTTTTGCAAAAGGAAAAGGAGAGGCCCCAAATACAATGGGGGTGCCATGTGCTTGAGACAACTGTTATGGAAGTTTTTGCCAGTCGGGGGTGCCGTGTGCTTGAGACAACTGTTATGGAAGTTTTTGCCAGTCATGGCTGGCGTTTTAGTAATAGAATTCAGTTTTAGTTGTCAAATAAAGAAACTATGGCGTGTTACAATTTTGAGTCTTTTATTATGGTTCTAAAGCTGGACCTATGGTTTGTAATAATTAACAGCTACATGCATTGGTCGATGCAGAGGCTGGAATATTGGAATATATTCCTTTTTCTAAAAAAATACAATGCTAAAAGAAAAAAGATCAATGGTGGAGTTCGTTGGGGAGGCGAACATTCTCTTGCTTTTTGGATGAAAGACCTACTAACAGCCTACAAGAGCTCTGATCATCATCCTCACGGTAGATGCATGGCCGGCCATGGTCAAATTTGTATGCAGTGTGTGACTAGTCAACTCTAATGCTTCCTTTCAAGGACACAAAAAAATGTTTAGCTTTAACTAATTTACTGTTCACATCTTAGAATAACAAAGTACGATATCCCCAGTGGTCAGTATGCTCTGAAGTCATCACGATTGCTCTGTTATCGCCATTTGTTTGTCAAAATATGAGCAGTAGTCAACACTATCCAGGATGATTGCGTCAATGTAAAGTTGTTGTGAATAGAACAGAAATAAATATCCATCACAAGTTCAGAGTAGTTCAACCTGTGAAGTTTCTACAACGCCAGAACCAGAACCATCTGTCAGTGTAATTAAATTAAGTACTAAAATAGTAGTAGATGACTGTTTAATCAAAGTATATCAAAAAGCAATGATGTACTTTCCACTGTTCACACAGCCAACCGATATTCTCCAGGACACACATGAAACCCAATTAGTGTGATTAGACATAAATCTTTCTCCCTTGGCATTATTCTAGACTTGCAACATTGCTTCTGATTCAAGGAAAACTAATTGATAGGTTGGAGAATGTTCCAAATGGTGCCTAAATTTAACAGTGATCAGACTATCAAACTTTGTTCTGATGAGCCATATGGAAATGATTATTTGATTATATGTTTCAAGAAAAAAAGGTACATTCTTGTGTGTTATGTTATTCCAATTTTAGTAGGTTTAATTTAACAAGTAGATTATAAAACACAAACTGATATCAATAATTATTTTAGGACAGTTAGAAGTATAGTAGGACAGTTACTCGTGCTTGAAGTAACTTAGTTGATCATTGTTGTGCGTGCACGTGATACTAGAATTGTTGAAAGAAAAGGGTGGTGAAAAAATTAAACAAATGCTTGGTTCCTCTGATTTTACCTGAACTGAAATGTCAGCAAGAGAACAGTAATTTCCCAAGATTGAGACTGTACATACAGATCGATGACATGCTGATTTGTAGAGATTCAGTACGGACAACTGATTAGTTCATGAGCAGCCATCACTCTATAGATACCGTTGTTCCAGGTCTGCAGGTGGCCAATGGTCATCTCTAAAAAGAGTCATTGCAGAGGCATTCTTACACGGAAACAAAGAGTCAAATTTGGTGATGAACTATCACCAGTGTTGCTATCTGCGGTCAAGAAGAAGAAAAATTATGGTTTGAAGAGAACCGTTGTCCAGTTGTGTACGTACTGTTGTTGACCTACGTCAGTAGTTGCTAGACACTAGAGTGAATATTAGTCAGAGAGCAATTAAATTGGAGCAATACCGAACACAATTGAAGGGTCTTTTCTCGTCATCTCAAAGCGTTTGGCATCCACATCGATCGACAGCAACAGCGGCGAGAAAACATCTCAAAAAAAAAAACAGCGGCGAGAAAAGGTAGCTGGCTTTCATCCACCTATATGCTAAATTATTGGAGTAGACTGAAAACTGCCCTATCTATATGCTATCTGACAGTCGATATTACAATTATAAAAATAACGCTAATATATGAGGGTCTGAAATCGTCTGCCCTCACGTAATTAACTAAACGATCACCGGTAACCAAAAATTGAGTAAGGTAGCCTACCGATCAAATCAAATTATGCAGACGTGGACCATTTTAGGTCGTCAGGCATGCAGCTGCTGGCTGCCGCAGACAGGATGCAAACCTGCAGATTCGGTGGATATGGTGATTAGACCTAAAACTTTTTTGCGAACGATTAGACCTAAAACTGCATCTTCTGGCACCAACTCTTACCGAAACTATGTTCTGCAGCGTACAACCTGTGGTTCAAACTCACCATGCAGCACATGTACAGAGACGCACGGGAAAAGAAAGTTCAGTAGCTACTACGTTCGTCGTTTGAGGTCCAAACGCGCATGCGAGACATGGCATGCGTGAAAGCCAGCTCGAGTTCGTGCTAACCACAAATCAAGTCTTTATGACTTGTTGGGCACCCGGTCGGGAATCTCGGTATGCAAGCAAAGTCATCACTCGTTCGGTTCAATTTGTTGGGGAAAAAGTTGGACTTTAGCATGCCTTCTCGCAGCATGCAACATGGAGATGACGATTACTACTATCTAGATACTAGATAAATTGGATTGGCCGGAGTAGGTCGTCGCCGGTCGCCTTCGTGCATGGTGCAGCTGTATGATTTTGACACCTTTTGACTCTGGGCCGACCACTGAAATTAAGCTATAGCTTCACTTTCTTCCTGTATTTAACCCGCAAGCAGGATCTTGCCAAAGCAATACCAAACTCTCTGTTTCCAGTGCAGCTAGCTAGCTGTATGCACGACTATTATTCTGATTCTGGTACTTTGTTACAACCTTGTGTTGACGCCGTGGCGTTACTCAACCAACAAATCAAGCGCGCTAAAGTTGAACAACATCTCACATGCACTTAGTTTGACAATTTCACTTGCTTTATTGCTTCAACTCAACTTTATTATTACAGTATCACTTTATACGCTTTGGCACTTGCTTCAAGCACGTATACAAACTTCGGCTGCTGAAAATGCGACTTTAAATGGGATAAGATGCTCTCTGTCATGATTTGCATCGTGCTGCTGAAAATGCGACTATAAATGGGATAAGATACTAGTACTAAGCCATGAATTTATAGGTGGGGGGGGGGGGGGGGGGGGGTGTGGATATGCTGTGATCCTTTAATAAAGTCTTTGCAACATTGTTGGATGGGCTGGGCTCGGACTAGGCAGGCATTCTTATCTGAGTCCGTGATGATCTGGGCCGTAGCCCGTTTAAATCACGAGAAAGCAAGGAAGGCCCTGTTCTTTCTCGGTGTAACAGAGAAGAACGGGGAAAAAAAAGGAACAGGGAAAGGGAGCGATTGGGAACGAATACAGAGCGGAGGCGACATAGCCGGAGCCAAGCTGCTGCCGGCGTCCGGGAAGCAGGACCTGGAAGAGGCGCTGCTCCAGATCGCCCATCAGCACCACCACCGATCCCTCCGCCATCGCCAACAGACTGGTGCCCCCCCATCTCTTCTCTCCTTCCCTCTGAAATGGAGAAATGTGATTTGGTTCCTCCACCTTGCTGTCGTTCCTCCATGAAAAAAAAAACCATCGACCATCCATTTCCGTACGCGCGCGCAGAGAGAGCCAAGAAGGACGCTCTGAGGAGCGCGGCGCGGGTTGCCGATGTCCTCGTTGACACCGTCGACGGCGAGGCGCACCAACTGTTCGTCAACGAGAAGCGCATTGAGCTTGAGGCACGCGCGCTGCTCAGTGCAGTCACGCGCTACAGGAAGCAAACGTATCAGTGGCTGGCTGCCACTAACGAAATCAACTCAGCCCTCAAGGTATGTGACTGACAGGACAGCGACTCCCTCCTCAAACCTCTGTTTGTGATATTGTCACCCACACTGGCTACATCTCACTCATCCATCATCTTTGTTCTCGCTGAGAACACATCAGTTTGGACCACAAAAAAGCAGTGGAGACTTACAAGCACAATGCTGAGATTTGTTAGTTTCTGCTTAACGAATTTATGCTCTATGTTTTGTGGTTCTTATTTATCAGTGTACAATATCAATGCGTTTAATCTAGCATTGTGTGCCCCTATTTGTTGCTGAAACATCCATTGTTCAATTTGACTCGTAGGAAATTGGTGATTTTAAGAACTGGATGAAGATCATGGATTTTGAATGTAAAGGCATCAATGCAGCGATACGGAACATCCATCAGGCATGACTCTGCCTGCAAAGTAGCCACACCATTCTCTGCTCTGATGAGAGTTATGAGCAGCGAGCTGTTGATCCTTAATTAACAAGTGGTTGTATAGGTAGCGCCTTCCATGGATTGGTCTCCTTCAATTCCAGGCATTTGTTCTGTTGTAGTGTACGCTTTCAATGGGTGCAGCTTTCTTCAGACTCTGATGGGAACCTGTGTTGTGCTGACTGACTCAATATAATGCTAACTCCCACAAGCCACAACAATATTTGTTGCCATTGTTATTAATTTGTCATCAGACAGTCTTGTCTACTTTCACAAGATGTTATTTCCACCACAGATACTAGTATTTGCCATCGTGCTGTTACTGCTACTTTCAGTTTCTGGACGTTGGAGAGTCCATTCTAACTTCATGAGCTAGTATGCATGCGGTTAGGATGGCATAAACTTCATGTGTATTTTAAGACGCACGATGAACAGCGGCGACGGAGGCTAGCTTCGTATCCAATTCATGTGTATTTTAAGACGCACTGACAGTTTCCATGCTTCTTGACACACTTTTCAGTCAACAAAAACAATTGCTTCCAAAAACAGCTGAAACATATTAGATAATGGAAGAGCGAACAGGGTATTCCTGATGTTGGAAGATTCAAGAGTGCATGCTTGATGCCTTGATCACCGTTGTAGGCTACAACTTGTAGCTTACAACCTATCCCTAGTCAGCTGCTAGATAAACTCCAGGTGACTGAAATTATACAGCGCTAAATTAATTGATAGATGTTCGTAAGAGCTAAAAAACAAGTCAAGAGAACAGCGAAAGTGGTATTTGTTACATTAGACCGCCTGCCATTGCATACCTAACATTTAAAGAAGCATACACCCAACATATATTGGGAGTCTGGGACTTCCCTTCACCCTCTTCCATTTTAGGGGGTTTACCTAGACACTGAACCGAACTGAACATTACCTAGAGAGCAACAGGAAAGCAGCCGTTGCATCTTTCACTAAGGCATGCTGCTCGTGTTAGAAGAGCTGTACGTTCCTACTACATCCCGCCATTACATTGTTGGGAAAAGAGTCTTGACTATACTTCTGTACAGAGAAGGCCATGCATTTTGAAGGACGCAATGGATCAACTTCAGTTTTCACTCCAGGTCCGTTTCTGAGACTTCTTCCTCTAGTAGTTCAAAGGCATCGATTTCTGCAAAGTGTTCTCTCTGCTTCTTAACAAAGTCTTCTGGTAACTTGGGTGTGCTTGACAATGGCCGCTTCTGTAAAAAAATGCAAACAGTAAGAACCTGAATACCATAGGTGTGGTTCCAGTATTTTTTTTTTCTTCTCATTTTGACAGTTTTGTCTTTCAGGTATCTCAAGGAAACAAAAAGTATGTCTACAGATACTATATAACTGTTTTCATACACCCTGCTCACAAACAATCGTAATAACTTCGTATAGC